>LOJH01010542.1:0-27325 GCA_001685095.1 Ellobius talpinus
AGGAAGCTGATTCCTCCCAGTCCAGCCCAGACCACCAAAGGAGCAACATGTGACCTGCACCACTGAAAAAGGTACTGAGCCACATGGCTAACATAGTTAGAATAATGAGTTAATATAAGCTACAAGAGCTAATAAGAAGACTGGGCTAATGGGGCAATCAGTTTTATAACTTATGGAGATCTCTGATTTTCTTTGGGGCTTGCCGGCTGTGGGGTACCAGGTGGGACAGAAACCCCAACAAATAGGCCCTCATGCTACATGTAGAGGCCAAAGGGTGTTGAGTCTCCTGGAGCTGGAGTTGAGTAGCCAACGAGGGTTCTTGGAACTGAACTCAGGTCCTCTGCAAGGACAGTACTCACTCTTAACATCTGAGCCATCTCTCGAGCCCCTGTGGAAATATCCTCAGTCATCACCTTGGTGGTGAATACATCATAGTATATGCATACATGTATTTCTCTGTTGTTGTTGTTTATTTATTTTTGAGACTGTATTGTAATTATAACACTTCCCCCTTCTCTTTCCTCCTTCTCAGCTGTCTCATATACCTTTTGCTGCTCTCCTTCAAATACATGTCTTTCTTTCAGAGAGAGGCTGACTTTGAGTATATCTGCCTCCTGTTTCCATTGCTGAGTCTTGGGATTGAGGGCCTGTGCCAACACACCTGGGTGCCTATGGCTGTGCACTTTAGATGGAGATGCTTCAGTGCATAAACAATAAATAGGACATACCTTGAAATAGAATGCATCTCTGATAGTGATGCTATAGGAAATATGCTAAGACATAGGCCAAATCAGCTACTGAAGGAAACAGGAGTCTTTCTGGCAGCTGGGAGTGTGTTCAGAAAGGCCATGCTTCAAGGTTCCTTGGATCATTTGGGGGCAGTGGCAGTCAGGGTATGGTGGCCCAAGATAACCAGAGTAGTAAAAATCAGGAGAATCTTCCATGACTCCCACCCTCAACTTGCCTGTTCATATCCACACCTGTAGGTCTCTTGGTCCTTTTTACTTGTCCCAAGGCATCATGGGTAAGGCTGTGAGCTGGGTTATGGAAGGTGCAAAGGAGAGGCATTGGAAATGAGTTCTTGTCAATTGTTATAAATGAGGCATCCATGGGTCAGAAAATGAAGGACCTTCAACCTTGACCTGACAGCCAGCAGCGCAGCTGGATGAAGACATTTTAAAAAGCCTGGTAACAAAGGAAGGTTCTGATTCCCAAGAAGTGACCATGGGATGTGTCATTGAATAGGAGGAAAAGGCTCACAGTTAGAGCCCAGAGAGACGTGAGGGAGATTTTGTCCAGTGTTTCTGATCACGACTGGCTGGCTACCCAAACCTCAGGCTTTACTTGGATCCCATGATAAAGTCTTTGCTTGTAGTGTGTAAGCTCCAGCTGGATTTGGCCTTCCTCCTGGTCCTTCATGGTGGTTTTCTTAAGAAGAATGAGTTAGAGGGGAATATTTTCAATTATGTGTCACACATAAATGACTGTTATATCATAGTACACAGCCTGATAAACAAGACCCTCAGGTGCTGGGCTGGGTGTTCTTTTGAGTGTGATTTAGATATGCCTCTGTCCAGATGTATTCCAGCTGACAGTCTGTAGAGCTTATATAACACATATACACTAATTTCTCATTTGTATGTCATGCCCTAAGTTCTGTTTTATCCCTGATGTTAACTAAAGAACTGCCCCTCCTATAACATATACTTATATGAAAGTCTGCTTATGGAATCTAATACCTCATACAATGAATATACACAGTGGGAAAAATTAAAAAATAAAAATTTTAAAACTGTGTGACTTAGATGAACTATGTATGTATAACATAGAAAAGTATGAATTCTTAGAACATCTTCCAGCATTCATGTTTAAGTAATATTTTCTTAAATAATGATTTATCAAGGGAAGTGTTTCACTTTTATGTGAAGATTCTGTAATACTTTTCTAACATTGTGTCCAATCTTAATTTAGGAAATTAATGTTTTAAAGCCCTTCATAAAAAGATTACGGAAGAATTCCTGATAGAAAGACATAAATATTTCTTGATATAGCAGCTCTAACAGCCAACATCTGTTAGCTGTTAAGCTTCATAGCCCACACTGGATCCAATAAAAATGGCTACTAGCTTTTCATTTTTAACTTATCCAATATATATATATATAATATAATATATATATATATATAACCTTGACAAGGGGCTGTATAAGCTTTTGCTTTTGTTTTCAGTCACCAGGTTTGTATATTCTCTCTCAGCTCATTTTGATTTCTTCTGGGACTGGTCCATAGGGCAGTCCCTGTTTCCAAGCATACCATCCCCCTTCCTCTTTGTTCCAGAATCTTCTACTACTGGACAGTTCTGCTTAGGTATCACAATGCGACATTTAACTATGAAACTGAATTCTTCATCTTCGGGTGTTCTCCATTCACAAAGCTTCTCCTCTTTCCTTAGTCTAAAGCCCTCCAAACATGTGTGTGCCCAGTCGAGTGCCAGGCTTTGTCTGTTGTTCTTTTTAGAAAGGAATTGTGCTTTCTTCACCTTCCTGGTTTTGCTTCCTGTCCCCCACATGGCTCATCACCGGCCATCACCATGTGGCTCAGCATTCTTCACTGGCTTGTTTTATGGTCTCTGCTCACCATGCCATATGCTGGTCAGGTGAACTACTGTGGAGTCTACCGTTGGTAACACCGCTTTCCTACTCAAAACCTTCCAATATAGCTTTCTTTTCTCAGTAAGATCGAATCCAAGCATGGCCTATCTTGTCCCAGCTCTGTGTCCACCTGCTTATGTTATTGAAACTCATTTCCATTCAATGGCTTGACTTACCATTTCCCGAGTCCCTTCTCTTGGCCAGTCTCTACCCACCGAATATTCCTTCTGTCCCAGGCCCCCCACACTCTTCTTCTACCCTGACGAAGTCTCACACCCTCTGCAGCACTGCCTCTAACGTCTTTCAGGGGCTAGTGACTGTCTGGATGGGCAGTTTCAGAACTGAATGTTGGTTTCTAACACTTCTAGTTTGGGGATCACACTGTTCTTTACCACTTTTGCAGTTCACATATGCTATGTGCAGCTAGGCTGTTGGTGTCTCCACTAAGAGGAAAGCTCCATGAAGATGGTCCTGTTGCTTAGTTTTGTTCGCTAGTGCATTTCTGGCACTTAAGACAGAACCTGGAGTATAGTATGTGCCTCCGAGCTAATGATACAACTGCAATTGTTTAATGAAGAGCCAGTCATTTTAATCTTAGTTCCTTTATTCCTCCCATGTTCCCCCTTTGCTTATTTTAAGCAAGGTAATTTCAGTAAAGCAGAAAGTGAACACGAGAATATCCGGAATATGCACACCAGGGCTTGGCTGCTCCCTCTGATAAGCTTTTGCTTTCTTGCAGATATTAATGAATGTCAACTACAAGGTGTATGCCCTAATGGTGAGTGTTTGAACACCATGGGCAGCTACCGATGTTCCTGCAAGATGGGATTTGGGCCTGACCCTACCTTTTCAAGTTGTGTTCGTAAGTAATAATCAGTTTGACTTTCTCTATTTTGATCCTGTGTCTATGGGGGTTATCCAAAAGAAGAAAAATATTTAGCTGGGCCCTGAAAATACAGAAGAAAATGTCATTAATAAAAATGACAAGAGCAAGAAGACCAACCCAATATGGTAAATTAAATCCATATTATGAGACCTTTTCCAAGGCGCATTTTAACTGCATTAGAAAATGCTGGACAGCAGAAAAAAGCAGAATCACAAGGGGTGACTAGATCTGGATAAAAATGAAGCGTTTGCCAGGCAGTGGGGGCATACATCTTTGATCTCAGCAGCACTAAGGAGGCAGAGGCAGGTAAAGCAAGTTCCAGGACAGCCAGGGCTGCACACGGGAACCCTATCTTAAAAAACATAAAAACAAAGCAAACAAAAAAAGAGGTTGGGGAGAAAACTGAAATAGGTGTATTAGTCCTTTGGTTCTGAGAGATAAAAACTGATTATTTTTCCTTCATAAATATTTAAGCCTTCTTTAGGCTAGGTCAAACTAATTCTCAGTTTCTAATTATTGCAGATTCTGGTTCACCAGAGTCTGTTTTTAAGAGGGTTCACTGTACTTTCTCAGTTGGAGAAGCCTGGAAAATCATTCCGAGGCCCATGATCTTCAGATTTTCTGGTTCTGCTCTAATGTCCTCTGAATTTACAAAAGGCTCCTAAAGTGATGTTTCTGGTTTGGGGGAATGTCTCTGGGGTTTTCTTTCCTATATAGTAAAGGTAAAAGTCTCCCATGAAATCACATATTCTAATATTGAAATATGGTTTCACCAAAGAGGCCCCCTCTTCATGAAAATAATTCCAGTATTGTCATTAGGGTTTTTATATGATCAGTATAGGTTATGCATTCTGTATGCCAATTAGATTGGATGCACCTGAGATAAATAAAGGCCTCAAAAATAGTCTGTGTGTGTGCACGTGCATGTGTGTGGTGTGTATGTGTGTCTGGATGTAGACAAGAGCATACCTCAGGCATCATTTATCTTGCTGTTTTGGGGCAAGGTCTTTTATTGGCCTGGAGCTTATCAAGTGGGAGTAGATTGATTGGCCAGTGACTCCCAGGGCTCTCCCTCTCTCTGCCTCTTCAGCGCTGGGGTTATAAGCAGGAGCCATACCCCTGGATTTTTCATACATGGATTCTAGGGATCAGACTCAGTATCTCATGCTTGCAGGGTGAGAAGTTTACCAGCTAAGCTCTCTCCCTAGGCTTAAATGCAGATTAAGAAATATTATTTTATATTGTAATGTATATGGGTGTTTTGTCTCCATGTGTGTCTGTGTGCCATCTGTATGCCTGTTGTCTACAGAAGCCAAGAGACCGTACTGGATCTCCTGGAACTGGAGTCATAGACAGTTGTGAGCCAACATGTGGACGCTGGGAATAGAATCATGGTTCTCTGGAACTGCAGCCAGTGCCCTTGACCACTGAGCCATCTCTCTAGCCTCCAAATGCAGAATTTTAAAAGATAGCCATATTTCATTGTAACCCTTTTATTAGGAAAGTAGGTAGACAATGCACCTTAAAAAAACTGTATACAATTATCCAGAGTTGAAAATATCATGGCAGGGTGAAGTAACTGGAGGGGTGATTCTGCGTGTTTTTGTCCAGCTTGGCTCTTTGAATTTCACCTGATGTGGACTTGGTGTTTACTAAGCTGCATCCTGCTTTTCCTGCCTCACATTTGATCACGTGAAAGCCTTCTTCACGATGACACGGTCCTTCAGTTTTAGCACAGTTTATCTCTGTCTAAGCTGGGATATAGAGAAAGGATGAATGCAGTAATGTGCAAATGACAGTCCTGTGTGGTGCATGTAAGCCTTTTAAAACATTGTTACTAATTACTCATATTTTCCTTTAAAAACTGACCAATGCAGATTAGGAAATTCTGCACATAAGTCTTTCTTTTTTCTCCTGTGTTCTATTATGTGTGGTTCTGATCTGAAGCAGACAGGCACCTCACTAGAGGGCTTTTGAAGGTGACTAAACTAGACTGTAAAGTTTTCACACAAGTCATGTTTGAAAACTGACGTTAGGATTTAGAATGCTAGGGCACAAACCAAACTGTCAATAATATCCAGATAATTTAGAGGTGCCTTTCAGCTACTTTGAACTACATAAACAAACATCTATACAGGTTTCTAATTTAAACATCAATTATTACAAAGACCTTTGATGCAGAATTTGTTGTAAAAAAACATTTTATTTGACACTGTTTGGTTAGCATTCTCACATGGAAGGTTGCAGATTAGGTAAACTTGGAGAACTGGCCATAGACTGTGAAATCCTGACAAGATCTGATGTCTAGCACGAAGGGCAGACCTCCAGGTTTTAATGAAATCGTAGAAACCTGCCAACGGGAATTTTGAAACCACTTGCACAGTTCCTTAAAATTTATTTTCCTTGTCATTGCCCAAATAATTCTGAACTTATTAAACAGCCATCCATTCTCATTTGAAAAATAAATAACTCAATTTTACGGTTCAGCTGCAACAGCTGAAATGATAAGCCTTAAGAGATATTTATTTATTTGTTGCTTAGTTAAGTGTTCCAGTTTAGAACACAGAGTTAAAATTGAGCCCTTTTCCAGCACGAATCCACAGATGTATTCTTTGTTTTCCCCCTCTCTGAATTTACCACGTGTGGTATCATGGATGTGTGTCCAGTTCCTTCAGAGTTTGTGACTGTACCTATTTGTCATTTGTTGTTGAAGAAACTGTTGAAGTCTACAGACATTTGGAAAGTATCAGAGGTGAACTGTGATGTCCTCAGTATGTGGGAACAGATAGTGTTTCCTCATAATTATGGGAGATTAGGAAATGAGCAAATGCTTACACACACACACCACACGCACGCACGCACGCACACACACATGCATGCACACACGCACGCACACACATACATGCACGCATGCGCACACACACACGTGCATGCACATGCCAGCCAGGGCTGGAGTGTACAAACATGTGGCAGAGACTGACAGCATTTGCTTAAGCAGCCTGAAATTAGGGTACATCCAGGCGATAAAATGTGTGGCTGACTTAGCGAACTTCAAGATGTGCACTTGGCAATGACTAAGGAGCTTTGGGAAGCTCCCTGTGTTCCTGAATGCAGAGGTGAACACCCTCTGCATTCCTTGACTCCAGCCAAAGGGTGCAGCCATTTGCTTTTCTTGCCTTGCCCACTCTCTGCCCTTGACTTCATGTAGTCAAAATGAAGAAAGTAGGAGAATGCTGACATTTGCTGCTCTTTTGAACTGTGCTTGTGGCCTAGGTGCTGGAACAGTATACTCCAAGCCCGCCCCTGCCTGTCTTATGCGGAAAAGTGAAAAGTCTGGGCTTGACTATCACAGTAATTTGAAGAAAGGTAGACCACCTCTAGGAAGACTCTCTACCTTCTGGAACTGTATTTGTCTTTCTGCAGCCATTTAAGCATCCCATAAAGACTCTACTGAAGCTCAGGAAAGGTCCCCAGATGAAAGAAATCTGCCTCAGGGCTTTTGAGGTTTTATGTATTTATTCTCCATCCTTGAACTTGGAGTTAATTGACAGAAGCAGGAGGCCAAGGAGGACATGTGCTTAGGAAATGTGCTCTGTCATCACCCTGGAGGTCATGAGACAAAGAAGATCAGCTTCTTTCTCAAAAGCCAGTCACATTTATATACATGATTTCCAGTTAGTTGCTCCACCCTCTTTATCAAATGCATTATTATTCATGTCACACACACAGGAAACTGGACCTAAGAGAGTTTTAGAAACTTCTTCAGATTACATAGCTAATAATCAACAGTTGAGATTGAAAGCTAGGATCTGGGGTATCCAGATTTAGGGTTCTGGGTCAGCAGTTGACAAACCGCAGTCTATGGATGGAATTGTCTCACTGTCAGGTGTCATAAATAAAGTTTTGTCGACACACTGTCATCTCCATTTACATGTTGTCTAGGGCTGCTCTTGTACCCACGGTGGAGTCAGAACGTTGGAATAGACTGTGGGGCTTACGACGAATATTTGTTACCTGGCCCATTTCAGGAAAGCATGCTGAGGATTAAGCTGATCAGCCATTCGGTAGAACATTCGGAGGCAGCAGGAGTATTTTCATTCATGCTGCCTAAAGCAAACATTAGTCAGTCCAAACAGAGGAACCCAACTTTTAACTTAATTTTATATACGTTTATTTAGTAATATGTGCCTCGTGCTTGATGTACTGAACTACATAGTTCTAGATCAGTGTTTCTCAACCCTTGGGTCATAACTGCTTTGGGGTCAAATGACTCTTTCACAGGGTTTGCCTAAGACCATCGAAAAACACAGATATCTACATTACAATTCATAATAGCGGCAAAATTGCGATTATGAAGAAGCAATGAAAATAATTTTATGGTTGGGGATTACCATAGCATGAGGAACTGCATTAAAAGGCTGAAGGATTGGGAAGTTGAGAACCACTGTCCTAGATTTATTTTATTTTTAGTTTTTTCAAAAGTGGGATAAATTTCTCCTCACTCTCCGACTTCCCCTCTAACTCAGGTTTTCTTGCTGACCGCCTTTGTCTGTTTGATGTTTGTTGTCGACATTGACACTGTTTGCTCCAAGTAGAACCTGGCAGGCTGGAGTCTTTCGTCCCATCTGGCTTTCAAGGACACCATTAGGTCTTCATCATCTCTCTGTGCCTCCTTTTTTTTTCCTACCTCCTCTACAGTTGCCTCAGCTCAGAGACCCTATCTTTCCTTATAGGACATGGCACCATGACCTGGGGGATAGACAGATCTGTGCTTCCTGTGTGCTTCCAGATAATAGTGATCACAATAAAAATGGGGTGGCGATCATCTTTATTGTGTACTTAATAAGTGCCTGACCGTATGGTAGGTTCTTTGCATCGACTGTCACGTGTAGTATTTGTGAGATCTCCCTGAGATGTATGCTGTTATTTTTCCTGTTTTAGAAGTGAAGAAATTGGGGCATCGAAGGGTTAAAGTAACGTTTTTCCAGAAAGTTACCTGGCCCAAAAGTCAGAACTCTGATCTTCCATAGGTTGTCAGGAAGAACTAGTCTGAACTGGCAGGTGACCATTGTTTAATTTTGGAGGGCTCACAAGGCTACACCTTGCAAAACCATATCAGCAGCTGGGCACCAAGCATTAAAACACAAGAGCCTGTGGGTGGCATTTCCCATTCAGAAGACAACAATGATTATATTAGTTGTCACGGGACAAATGTCAGGAATTTGAAGAAACTGTTCTGCTCTGAATTGCCCATGGCCCCCGGACCTAGAAGTAACACTAATGTTATTAATTTTATAGTTAAGCCCCATTGTGTATAAAATAGGCTCTGGTGGGGTGCCTTGACATTGTTTCTGTGTGAATATGGATTATAAGTAAGACCCAATCATTCGGGGAGGAAAATTCTATAGCAAAATCCTCTGGGAACTACATGAGACTTATGTGTGGGTTCTAATGAGTATATACATGCATACCCATGCACTAACATGCACACACGCTCATACATGAACATGTGGATTATGTGAGTGACATCAATCATTCCAAGGCCTTACTCTCCTTTGCGAGTTTAGTACCCTGCTGCTAAGCTTTCTTTTACTTTTAGTCTGTGACCTTTGACCTTTCATAGCTTATCTGCCCAGAAGCCAGAAAGTAAGTGTGAGACGGAATGAGAGAGTTCCAGACTCTTCTATCCATCCACTTCTTTTAGAAGCCACAGAAGAGTGGGATGGATTAGGCACATCCTGTGAAGGTGATTTTGCTGGTTTCATTTTGGTTCTGCCATCCAAGACACTGAACTCATGGCCCTGGGCATGCTAGACAAGTGCTTTATCACTGACCCATGCCCTCAGTGCATGTATGAGTTTGGAATCTTCAAGGGTGTTCTATTTTTTCATCTACCCCTTATCTTCCAACCCTCAGTTGACTTGTAATGCCTTTCTTAACTTTATTGAACATCTACTATTAAGCAAAGATCCAGTTGGGCACAAATGTACTTGATAGAATAGAGATAGCTGGATTTTGCATTACCACAGGCATCTGAACATGCTTTATGTTTCTATTGCATGCTAAATATTTAGAATATCATATATGAACATGCATATTGACCCTATTCTTTATCAGTAAGAAAGTTATTGAGGCTCGGCCAGTATATAATTTAGCACTCTTTTTAAAGAAATAGAACCAACCAGATAGGCATATGTATGCATGAGCCAATTCCTTACAATAAATACCCCATCCCAATATACAATATAAATATTAGAGGAGCATTCTTTCTTGAATGACAATGCTAGTATGCATTTATAAATGTGTATATACACGCATGCCATATATGTTTTTGCATAAATAAGGGGAGGTGGTGTTTATTTCAAGGGGTTGGTGGATATAAGCACAGAGCAATGAGTCTAAAATCTGCAGAGTAGATGGCAGACTATCCACCAAGGAGGGCTTTCACTGACAAAATTTATTCTTACTCAACATAAATCAGTCGTTTTTTTTCCTTGTAAATTCTTCAGCAGAGTGGATGAAGCCCACTTATATCATAGAGGACGAATAGCTTTAGTCAAATTCTCCTGGTTTAAATGCCAGTGTCACACAAAATAACAAAATCCAACCAATACCCGACAGCAATATCCTATTGCTTAGCCTTATGGGTACATAAAATTAACCATTATTGCCAGTTAAAATGAGGTTTTCATAAACCTGTAGAATTGTTATATAAATCAAAATATAAAAAATAAGCACAAAGAAAGGCAAGTGCATTAATTTTTTTGGTGTTGTTGCATTGATAAAACACTATGACCAAGGCTACTTAAGGAAGACCAAGCTTAATTTGGTTTATACTTCCAAAGGGTTAGAGTCCATAATGCTGGGAACATAATGCTGGGAACATAATGTTGGGAACAGCAGGCATAGCAGTAGGGACAGTAAACTGAGAGCTCACATCTTGAACCACAAGGACAAAGCAGAGAAAGGAAACTGGAAGTAGTGGTTTTCGTTTGTTTATTTTACCTCAAAGCCTGCCCCCAGTGACACACTTTCTCCAGTGAAGCTTTACCACCTAAACTTCCCCAAGCAGCACTGCCAATTGGGGACTCAGTGTTCAAATGCCATAAACTATAGAGGACATTTCTCATTTAAGCCATCACCACAAGCTTCCTGAAAATTAGGGGAACAGGCGTCAAGTCCTTTGCATCTTCCTCTGCCACACACCTTAATTATTTCGATTATTCTTTGAGCATCTAACCTGGGAAGTAAGTCTTGTTGGAAAGGTGGAAAGGTGTATCTAAGAAAGAAGGGCAGAAAGTTGAGTTGAATCATGAGTACCACGGGCTATTATAGGGAAGGCAGATTGGGATGATACCATGAGAGAGAAGCCATATGGCCAAGATGGCGCACCAGACCTGGGACTGTTTCAGCAGTGTTGACTTGTCCTGGAGCACTTACACATGCTTTAAGAAAGACACATCTCAAAGGCAAGGTTTGTGTCGTCTTGCTCTCAAATTTGCCTTGTGTGCCGGGTGTTCGGGTGATGACTGCTCACTACTGATTTACAGGAAAAGATCAGGGTGAGGGGCAGGCGTTGGATGATAATAGCCTGGTTGCCTTTGCAGCATAGCATGAGGACTTGAGAATTTGCCTGCTCTGCTCTTCTTGCTACACTGGGACTTTGTGTGTCTGGGCAGGTCAGCTGCTACTCCCTGCCTGCCATTTATATTCTTTGGCCCTGGGTGAGAATTCCTGAGCTCCCGCCAGCTCTCTGGCTGAACAGGGCACCTGCTGGTTTGTGGTACTAACCACGCTCCTGATTTTTCATGGTGCCTGGACATTTACCAATTGTTGTCCTGGAGCCGCCTCTGCAGCCCAGTCTGGAGAAACAATGGGTCATGACTGTGATTAGTCATAGATGACTAGGTTTGTTGGGCAGGTAGGCATTTGTGGAAATGCTTAACTTATACACACTTTTCTTTATTCATATTTGCTACAAGTAGAATCCAGACAGGAATAATAGTTATAGCATTTGGTGCTCTGATTCCTAGGATGATTTAATAAATGTATTCTTGGCCAAGAAGAATGATTCCCCTAATCTAGATGGGTCTATCTTAAAGCATGGTCTCTCCTCTGTGCTCTAAGGGCCATCTTATGTTAACTTAAAGTCGATGTGACTTGTTTCTTCAATGACATTAAGGTTTGTCTCTCTTCAGCGGATCCCCCTATGATCTCAGAAGAGAAGGGGCCCTGTTACCGCCTTGTCAGTCCTGGAAGGCAGTGTCTGCACCCTCTCTCTGTTCACCTCACCAAGCAGATCTGCTGTTGTAGTGTGGGCAAGGCCTGGGGGCCACACTGTGAGAAATGTCCCCTCCCAGGTACAGGTAAGCCATGGCCACACTTAAGTGTTCCCAGCCGCAGGAACAAAAAAAGACTTCAGTAGCCTGGGTCATTTTTGGTTTCCGAGTTTAGTTTTTAATGCAATGATGTGTTTGTATCATTTCTGAAGAAAATACAGCTATAGAAGCTCAAATCAGAATAAAAAAATGTACAAAGGAATTCCCCATTGTTTCTGGGCAACAGTAAGTAGACGTTCTTTGAATGTTAATCCAAGAAGATAAACCTTTACATTTTAGCCACAGCTTCCAGAACTCGCTGACTGATCTTTAAGTATGAAAACCAGAATGCTGTTCAGGGCCGTGTGCTTTCCTAATGGTCGACCATCCGTCGCTCCACAATCACGGCCTTGTGGACATTGACTTATTTACTTGGCTACTGAAATTGCGCTTGGTTTCTCTAATTAGAAATACAAAGAATTGTATTCAGTTTTTTTGTTTATGTCATGAAGATGACTCCAAAGGAGATCTTGCCAAAGCCACTATGAACGTTGAAGGGGGTCATGTGTTAATAGTTGAGTCTTTACTCCTCAGTTAGTTTCACAATTACCTAGAGCTCTGAGAGGGTTAATTTCTCTACATACTTTAGGTTTAAATCAATGAACTCTCAAGCAGAGTCAAAAGGAGTTCAATGGAGGAGAAAGAGACATGACCTGCAAGCCCTGGGCATCATATGGTCAAGGAGGGTGCAGTCTCTATTTCACTGGCTTGGTATAGCTCCAAAACATGTTACTAAATTGCTTAGTTTAGAGAACCTTCCCATATAGGGAAGTGCATTAAATCTCTAGGGCCACATACTGTCTTACAGTAGCAAATTACACAGCAGTAAACAGATGTAAACTTCAGTATATAGTTCACCTTTGGTACTGGTTAGAATCTGTTGATGGTGAATTAATAGAATGGAAGATTTTTAGGTCCCTCCCACAGGCTCTAGTACCCTGCTGCGCAATCTTACACACTTATTACTAAAAAAGTTTTTCTATTCATAAACCCATTTCCCTTTAAGTTCCATTTGGACAGCATTTCAATCCTTACGCAAAGTGTCACCAGAATGGGGATTGTACATTGGGGCTACTTCCAAAAACACAGCAACTAATTTGAAAATGATATTAATGATACAATGTTCATGCTTAAGTACGTTTTGGTCCTGTCATAATTTTAATTAAATATATTTTTCAGTAGAAAACCATGCTTTGTTCTGGAACTATTCATTTTTTAAGAATTCTCTGTCCTAGTAGGTTCCACAATTAAGGGTCTGATCCCTAGAAAAACAGTATCTCAGCCTGCTTTGAAGGAATACTGTAGAGTTTCCTCCTTCTTAAGAATCATTTTAGGCCCAGTACATTCAATTTCTTGTTCAGTGAAAGTGAGAAATGATTTATTTTACTTTCAATTTTAGAAGAAGAAACAGAAACTTGACCCTAAGCCCCCAAGTTTGCATTTGGTAATTTCCTTCCAACACCAACAGCCCAGGGATCATGAGGAGTTTGCCTCTGCCACACACCGCCAACCACCATTGTCTTTTTTGTCCACCATGTTTAGAGATTGTCTCTGGAGGCTTGCAAACCACACAGCATACCCAGTCTGCTTGGAGGGAGGAAAAAAGACATTTTAAAAATGCTTTTTTTTCCTGGCGAGTGTGACAGTTACATGGTACAGAATGTCCCGTTGTCTTCTGGGTAGTGAAACTGACCAGGTTTCTGCTAGCTGTCATTCCTGACTGTATAGAGAACAACACCTTTCTCTGGCATTTCCTTCCTGGTGTGGCTACTGTCTGCAGCCTCCCTACTTCGTGGATTTCTTCTCACTAGCTGAAGGCCCTTTTAAAAAACCCACCCTCTTTGTTCCTTCTTCACCAGTACCTCCATTCCATCTGCAGCACCCCATTCTGCCTGAGTCCTTGGGTTTGTCAACTGGAAATAATTCAGGAGGGTTTCAATACCCTGTTTCCATACATATAGCCCTTGTCATTTTCCTTAGATGTCCACTGAGCTCTTCGCTAATAACCAATGGAAGCACAAAACGGGCAAAGGAGAAAACCTGACTATTGTTGATATTACATGTTCACATACTAGGCAATTATCACCTGTACTTAAAATGACTATTAGTATATTACATATCTTTTCATGTAACACAGTTTGCATATATAATTTATTCTACATAGTGGCATATTGGCTACTAGCATATAAATGTAATATATAAAATTCATGCTAAATATACATCCTATGTAATTTATATGTACGCACGTACATTATATATACATATATATCCTAATTGAGTAGGATAAAGAATTCACAAGTGAATAAATGTTTAAAGTAAAAGTAGAATGTTTCCCCCGTAAATACACAAATTTATCAGGAATTTAAGCAATTTGCTTACATATTGTGTCTGTTTCTGAAGTTTTGAAATGTACCTATATTAGCTATGACTTATTAAGAGATATTCATCATGATATTTTCCTCTGTATAAGTTTTCACTGTTAGATTTTTAAAAGGAATATTTTCCCATCCCAAATCTAGCTGCTTTTAAGGAAATCTGTCCTGGTGGAATGGGTTATACGGTTTCTGGCGTTCATAGACGCAGGCCAGTCCATCAGCATATAGGTAAAGAAGCTGTGTTTGTCAAGCCAAAGGACACTCAGCCTGTTGCTAAACGTACTCACCCTCCACCTCTCTCAGCCAAGGAAGAGCCAGTGGAGGCCCTGAGCTCCTCGCGGGAACTTGGGCCAGGAGGGGCGGAACCTGAAGGTGAGCTTACACGCTGGATATGGGTTCTAGATGCCCATCTCTGTATCTGTACTTTGGAGTCTGTTTTTACCCTTCTGGAGCATGGCTCTCAGCCTTAAAGTTGCTGGCATTTTCAAATGTGGAATTCTTTAATGGGCGAGGAAGCTGTATTGGGTGTTGTAAGTTGTTTAGCTGTGTCAATGTCCTTTGGAGAGTTACATGATACTCTACTTCTGCTAACACATACACACGCGCACGCACGTGCACATACACACACTGTTATTGTTAGCACTAAAGTAGTGTGGACCATTTTCTCTGATCGGCAGTCACTGTTGTGGTGTGTGTGCCTCACAGGTAACAATATTCCATGTGAATTCCAGAAACAATTTCTTGCACTTGGAGGAGCTGCAGTAGCTTAGTGTTTGCTCCTGGAGAGGGATTATCATCTTCAGGCAATAGTCCAGATTCATGTCTGTGTCCAGGGAGCCATTCATTGAATTCCACGGCATAAAGTGGAACACAGGCTTAAAATTATCAAAGTATGGGCTGAGCTTTTAGGAAACAATGGTGTAGCTGGTCATGAAATGGGGTAGCTGGCAGGTAGGATAAAGCCAGGTAGCAGGCAGGTAAGTAGGAGTCAGTCAGTCCAAGGCTCTGGGAGGGCCCTGGTGAAACCCTTTCATTTACCTTCTGAAAAATCCAAGACACAAACATGACTTCTTATGTGTCATAAAAAGTGTATAATGGGACCCATGGCCAAGGGCAGAGAGTCTAATGATCTCTAGTTTGGACAATCTCTACCCACTCCTTGGTGGATGGAGCAATATTTCCAATATTCTGACTACTGTGATTACCAATAAAAAGCCTTGCTACTGGAAAAAGGAACAGTTTCAGGTCTGTAGGGAATGTAGGTATTTGCTTTAAATAAATAAATAAATAAATAAGCAAGCTCTTGTTGGCTTTTGCCATTGATACTTAGGTAAGGATTTGGTGTACCCATTGTGGGTCGTGTGGAAACTTGGCATAACCTTCTTCCCTGGTGGCAGGGCTCTTGCTGGGCTCTGAGCCTGGTGCCTTCTGGCCCATTTCTTTCTGCTCTTTCACTCACCTGTTCTTCCTTGGGTAGGCAGAACATGAAGGACCTCACCTAGTGTTGTCTCTGGTCACCTAGGTCAGTGGTTCTTGACCTGTGGGTCGAGACCCCTTCGGGGGTTGAACTATCCTTTCACAGGGGTCACTGAAGAGCATCTTGCCTATCAGACATTTACATTATGATTCATAACAGTAGCAAAATTACAGTTATGAAGTAGCAATTACGATATTTTTATGGTGGGGTCAACACAACACAGGTGCTGTATTGAAGGGTCACAGCATTAGGAATGACGAGAACCACTGACCTAGGTTGTTCATCTTTTGTTTAGAAGGATATGGGCACAAGTGGGGTTCTGCCTTTAGAATTTCTTAACAATGGGTTTCATAGGATAGAAAGTCAGTTAGCTTCCTCCCCTTGACAGAGCAGTGGCTTTAATTTCTCTGGTAACCTCATTGTTTCTTGGAATTAATGCAACCAACCTCTTTGCTAATGGTTAAAGAGACATACTGACTCAGAAAATTCCAAATAATAAGCAAAGTTGAGGACTAGTACTAAGTATTGCTTAATGAAAGCAAGCATTTCAAAATACAAAGACATCACCCCAGCACAACAGCAGAGTGATTGTGTAATACTTAAGTTGCTAATTATACTGATGCTAATTTGTAATTGTCTCTTATTGGCTTATGAGGTCTGGCTTTTGTTTGGTTTAGTTAGCATGTCTGCATGAAAATAATCAGAAGGCTTCATGAAAAACTGGTTTATGTAAAAAAAAATGCAGTGCCCATTCTCATGTCTTAATGAAAAAATATTCTCTTTTAACACTGACCTCAGATGGATTTCTGAACACTGGAGGCATTTGTTCTCTAAGACATGGGAAGTTCCCCAAACTCAAGATTAAGTGTTAAGTAATGTTTTAGAAACTGTTTTCTTTAAAATAGAGGTTAATTTTCTTAATTTTGAATGAAAGACTTTGAACCTTTGCTCTCTGAACTTTGATAACTGAACAATGAAATAGTACAAAACGTGCTTTGTCACTCATGTGTAAAGTTCTCTCAAGGGGCAGATGATGACAGGAATTCCTCTTTTGACTTAATTTGCTTTGTAATTGTTTGGGGGGAGTTAATGGCTTTCTAATGCCTTTTGAAAATTGAAATATGATGAGTGGATTGTGCTTGGCTGTGCTAATTCCCATCTCTCTTTTCTGGTTTTAGTGGTAACAGCACCTCCTGAGAAGGTAATTCATTCATTGTTTTTAGTCTTCTCTCTTTTTGACTTCAAGATACTTTTTAGGGATATGTATAGGATTTTTTTTTAAATTTAGTACATTCATATTATAGATCATTTACTGTAAGGAAACACATTCATTAATACAAGAATTTGTATGACAGGACTTTCTAAATGGGTGTTGCCATTCTCAACACTCAGAAAGTGATGGCTAATAGGTTGCTGGGGTTAGGTGGGGAACACTGTCTCTTGCCACAGATGCTAAATTCTGGAGAGTAGAGAAGGATGAGCAGAGTTCATGGGGTCAACTAGTTGCCCGGACTGACTGTGGGAAGAAGGGCTCTTTTGTGTTCTCAGTATACTTATAAAATTAAGTGAGACACTAATGCAACTAAAATTCAACACAATCATTTGGATCAAATTAGGTCAAATTAGATTAAAAACAGCACTTACCCTTGAAAGCCACAATAAAAATACTTAAATGTTGTTTCTTAGAAGTTTTAGAGAAAATTTGATCAGTTTTGGGTTTAGGAGCATGAGCTGGGAGTAGGGATAGTGAAACTCGATGGCAGGAAATGTGACCATTTTGTGAACTGCTGTCCTATTGTGCAATGTTGCATCTTCTTTGCCCCTTCCCCTGTCTTTAATCTTTATTTGATAATATAAAAAGTATGTAATCATTAATTTTTTCATTTATGTATCATTCATCCAGTTGCCAAGAATATATTAGGCATTAAAGCTCATATGGGGGAGGGATATAAAAATAAACTATTTTAAATAGTGTAGTGTTTCAATTATTATGTGTAGCATATGTTGTTATATGAATGTTAAAAGAACATTCATATAACAACAAATAAGGGAATGATGACTATGGTCTGACAACACTTGTATTGGGAGAGGCCATGGGATATTGAGCCTGAAAGAACTGCACCAGATATGCATACTTGACTTGCACAGCTGTGGCTCCATTAACATCTTGAATGATGGGTGATGTACGTGGCTTGCAATTTTGTTGATTTTGAGTTTAGCTCTGAATCATCCAAGGGGGAAAAGAAACTCACTGAGCTTGTAAGTACGCCAGTCAGCTACCTAAACAAACCCGTCATAACTAAGCTCTGTTCTTCTCTTTTTTATGGCATAGTTTATTGCAACTGTAATTGAGAATAGGAAAGAAAAGATACCCTCTCAAAGGATAAGGCGGAGGGTGAGCAAGAAAAAGACCTGATGTCAACCTCTGGCCCCTACATGCACACATAGGTGAAGATACATTGTAGGCACACACACACACACACACACACACTCACACACACACACACACACACAGAGAGTAGGAATGGAAGATTGAATCAGAAAGAGATGTTGAANACACACACACACACACACACTCACACACACACACACAGAGAGAGAGAGAGAGAGTAGGAATGGAAAATTGAATCAGAAAGAGATGTTGAACATTATTCTTATATAGTCTCAACTTCATTTGGCCATGTTCCTTGTACAGTTAAGACTATACATTTTAATTTAAAGGGGAGCAGTTTGGAAGGGGAATGAGATCAGGGTCTGTTTAGGACTGATACTTTACAAAGGTCTCATGCTCTTTAAGATAGATATGGGGAAAGGAGGTTGGTCCAAGGGAGAGACATTTATGTGTGAAGGTTTAATTGACAGTACCAAAAATTAGGGTTAGAAAGGGAACCTGGTCCTGCTTTGATGGGCTGGAAATACTAACTACACTTGTAGTCAGTAGGGAAGCCGCTAGAGAACTGAGTCCCTGCCTATTAAGTGAGACGTGGGATTGACTAGGAAGGCTACACCTAAGGTGGATGGGGAGATTCAGGAGTTAATGCTGAATTGTGGACTGCTCTTTGTTGCCATACGCCATGGGCTACAGGGGAGAAGACTCGGGCTGAGGGAGGTGTCTCTCACAAGTAACAGGTAGTCAGTCTGCCCCCATACAGAGAGGAGGGTCTGTCGGGAAGCTTAATAAGCGGTCAATGTTTCCCGGATAGACGTGCGGCAGGATTACCTAAGGTAGAGCAACTGGTAGTTTCAGAGGCCAATTAGATAATACAGTAAACTGAGCCTGAGAAACGAGTCCAGAGGACAGCATTGGAGACTATGGATAAGAAAAGGGTGGATCTACACAAAGAATGCTGAACGTGGGCAGGTTTAGGGGTGCGGAATGAAAGAGGAAGCCCTAAAGAGGGACTACATCTGAGTGGGATGGATTAACGATTAGCATTGACGGAAAGATGAAATTAGCAGCGGAGGCCGGCTGATTTTGTGGGGGAGGAGCCGGGAATGGGAGTACGAGGGATTTGTAGCACGTCCGTCCAAAGTCCCTCTGCGGGAATCCATACTTAGTAAATTGGGTTTTGAGGAAATCGGCTGTGAGGGTATCGACTGTGGAGGCATGAAAGGGAGTAATAAAGCGAGGAGATAGGTCAAGGGTGAAGCTGAGGTCAGGAAGCCGGCTTTCTGTTAAGCCAGAGAGGAAAGATGCTGGCTAACAGTGAGGAAGTAACTTGATGAATGCATTTAATGAGGTATTGCGAGCTCCCTAGCCCGACGCTGGTATGAGCAAAGGTGCAAAACCTTACTTAACTCCACTCCCTGTCCCATTGGCATGAGCCTCTACAGAGCTATAGCTGAAAGCTAAGCCGTGATGATGGTTGGATTTTTCTTCTTTTCTGCTTGAGTTGGGAAGCTTCAGGTCCTCTAAGACTGCAGCTGCTATTGCTATGGTAGCCCTACCACTGCTGAGAGAGCGGGGAGATATTGCCTTATTAGGTATGGGGCTAAAGACAGTCACAGTGACTGGCTGGCTTACAGTACTGAAATTTAGTGGATTGTTCTTTATGACTCAAGTTGCTACATCCATCATTCATTCCGTCTACAAAGTGTGGCTGTGGGGCAGAGGCACCTGTGAATAGCATGGATGTTTAGTCCTCAACTAGGGTTAGTATTGGCCCAGTTGGAGATCAAATGGAGAACTCTGGGCCAAGGTCATTGCTTTCAAAGTTTGACTTGAAGTCCAAGGAAATGGATGAGAGCATATGTATAGATAGCACAGCCGCTAAAATAAGAATTTGACTTTGTAACAGCACAATTTTTTAAAGTCTCATACATAGGTGTGTATCCGATCCTATATTTTTACCTTTCTGAAAATATAATTAATTAAATATATAACACTACTTGAGAAAATAAAAGTAAATTGCTACTTTATGTCTCCATCTCTTTCTCTGAAAAACCACCATCCAGGAAATACCTTCACTGGATCAAGAGAAAACCAGACTTGAGCCTGGGCAACCCCAGCTCTCCCCAGGCATTTCAACTATTCATCTGCACCCACAGTTTCCAGGTAACCTGTGCTGATACGTCTTCTTTATAAGGATATTCTGAAAAAAAAATCGTTGGGATTTTGGTGCATGTGTCTTTGTGTTTAATGAGTCATCAGACTGTATCATTGAATTTCATTGGGAAATACCTAATTTCCTACAATACCATGTACAATGTAGTACATTCCTACCCTGGAGCGATGCTAGTGTGAGAAGAGTAACATGTGTAGCATGGTCAGAACATTCAGCCTCTCACTAACTTCAGTGATCAGGACCACTATACATTGTGCAAAGATTCGAACTTTCTGTTTCTCAAATGATCATGGTTTTTGAATTCTGAATTTTTCTCAGTGTTTTTAACCTAAATAGTCCAGCCAGAAGTATGACTTAATTCCATGAGCTTTCAGGATCATTATTAGTTCTTGAACAGAGCAACCATTTTATTTTGAGTGAGTATGCTTCCACTTTGCCCAAGGATGTCAGTGTACATAACAAGGCTCAATTTTCTTACTTCCCCTGTCTTCCTGCAGTAGTGATTGAGAAGACATCACCTCCTGTGCCTGTAGAAGTGGCTCCTGAAGCTTCCACATCTAGTGCCAGCCAAGTGATTGCTCCTACTCAAGTAACAGGTCAGTGGAGTATTTGCTGTATTCTACATCCTATGAAAATACATGTGTGGACCACACTTAAATGCAATATCAAATGCATGGGATTGATCACCACTAGGTTAGTTATAACAGCTAATGTTTGGAAATGAGTGTGCATAAATAAATCAGGGTACATATATGTATTATACAGCTATTAATGTTTTTAAAGACTAATGTTTTAAAGAAATATTTCTGTAATAATTCTTATTAGGAAAAGTAGGATACAATGTCATTATGCCAATTTTATTTTTAAACATCTACAAATATGGAAAAGGATACCAAAGAAATGCATCCATGTTTACCAGTGATGAGGAACAGGGTTATGGGTGATATTTATGCTCTTAGATATGCTTTGGTATATTTGAAAAATTCTTAAACATATTTCAATCCTTATTTTAAAAAACCTCCAGCAATGTATTGGTTTTGAAACAGATGAGAAAAATCTAAAATGATAATGTCCTTAATAATAGGATAGTAGGAAAATGTAGTAGGATCATCCATAAGAAACACTGAGAAACATAAATAGAAGATTTTAACATAATCTATAATAGAGAAAAGAGAAAGTAATCCAAACATCCAATTGTAGAGAATAAAATGCTAACTGACAAAGAAGAGAGTGGCAGGCCATGGACTCAACCACAAACTTCCAACTAGCTCGGTGATAGAATTAAGACACACTTGTACCCAAAGCCATGGTCCTCCCTGGTGACTCTATGGCATCTCCTCTTGGATTTTGTTGTTAATACCAAGTGAAGTGCTATAGAAATGTGAGCAATTCTAAATACTTTTGGAGCTCCATAAGGAAGCCATTACAACTTATAAGAGGTTTGTAGGAAGGTGGACTGATATGAAATTACCCCTCAAAGAGGTACAGGTTCTTAGACACAGGCAGCCATGGTGAGACTTGGAAGTGAAGACCATCAGGAGACGATGACAGCATAATATCATGATGGAGTCCAGAAGGGAGAGAGGGCCATCAATACCACAGGGAAAACGGGGAGTTGCTGATGCTTAAGGATTTCCAGGCATGGTGGGCAACTTTCATGCCACATGACCTAGCCTCGCCTCACCTTCATGCCAAGGCACACGGAGGCAGGCACTGTGTAGAATGTAAAGTTATCCTGGGGTTACAAATGGGGAGGGAGAGAAAGTGAGCATGGCAAGTTCACATATAAATTTATAAACTCTGTTCTCGAAGAGAGACTGCAAGATGGAGGAGGGATGGGCTCCAGTGTGCGTGTGCGTGCGTGCGTGTGTGTGTGTGTGTGTGTGTGTGTGTGGAGAAAGAGAAAGAGAGAAATAGATAGAGATATACAGATAACAGATTATAAGATGATAGATGATAGATATGTTGATAGACATGTTGACAGAAAGACAAAAATGATAATGCTTTTTAAATGGGCATAGTTGAAATTATTATTTAATATCGAGCCCATGTATATGTACATCTGCCCTGCTCATTTAAAGACATATAAGCATGTGATATACTATTGGGGGGAGCAAAAACCTTCTAATTATTTACCTCTCTGTTATAAAATACAAGGTGACAATATAATTCACAGATTTTTCTAAGTAATTATTGAATTTCCATTTCCCAATGTGAAGGTAAATAGTTCTGAATTGGCATCTCTGGCATCGGTAGACAAACCTCTTCACTTTTCACATTAGTTTCACAAAAGTTATTGACATTTCAACTAGATAGATGAAGTTTCGTCATTAAATGGAACTATAGAAATGATCCTGAATGCCTTTTTTTCAAATATTTATTTTCAATTATGAATACATATACATACATACATATATATGTATAGTAGTTGGGGGCAGGGTCTGTGCATGTATGAGCGCAGAGTCTGCAGAGTCCACAGAAGTCCTGGAGCAGGTGGTTGTCAGTTGCCCGACCTGGGTGGCTCTGGAAGAGCAGTATGTGCAATTAACCACTGAGCCATCTCTCTGGCCTTAATGGTCTCCCTTCATCACTTAAATGCAAACATGTGAGCAATAACAAGTGGGAGTTTCTGGGCTTCAGCTGATTGAAAGAGAAACGGATGTAGCCCTGCTATATGAAGTCGTCAGAAGACAGCTCAATTTAGTCTGGCAGATATTCAGGGCTGACATCTGCTATCAGATGTCTGAAGTGCAAGTATTTCCTTCCAGGAAACAAGGGATCCTGATTTTTTTTTTCCTTTTTGTGGAGCAGTTCTAAGTGTTTCCGTTTCCTCTAGTAAAATAACTTTTTGGAAGAATTCCTTCCTTAGGGAGAATATTATAAATAGAGAGGCTTCTAATTGATGTATTTGCATCTTCAAAGCCGTTGCGTAGCACGAGATCCAACAGTATAGGAATGCCGTTTCCTGCCAAATTTCTTTTCCATCTAGACGTAAGCTTTTCTGGTGGTTAATGTGATGACCAAAGACATGGAATTAAGGAACCCTCACATCATCTATCACAGGACCGTCGTATACTTTTTCTCCTTGGAAGTCTAGGCACAATCCATGTCAGGTCCTACCTCTCTTCTCTACCATAGTTGAAGGAAGGGAGGGGCTGATGTAAGATTTTAAAATAAACACAATCAGTTCCATGTTGCCCGGTGATGATATCTCTGTGACTGTCAGATTGGGCAGGAGCCTTTTTGGATCTAACCACATATCCTTGAATGTGGAATAATTTTACAAGGAGCAGAGTATTTGCGGGAAGCATTGGTTTCCGCTCTGAACAGCCGATTTGGTGGCTTGCGACGTTATTGGCCTACCGTGTTATTGGTCTACCGTTTCCAAATCAATCATGCATTTCAGCATATAAATTCTTGATTTCGCACAGTGTCATAATAGCTGAAGGAGACGTTGGAAAAAACCAAACCTTTATTTCTCTAGCAAATATTTACAAAGTGGAAACATCTGTTTCAATTGTTTTGGGACAATGTCTGCTCCTCCTGGGGCAGTTGGGAAGCCAGGGCATTTTAATAAACCTTTCCATGAGTTAATACTTGGTTTCTTGCTCCGGCTCTTCCTGTACTGTCTCCATTGCCCATGTGTACCAGCCAGGAATTACTTGTCCTACCCCACAACTGCCTTGTGGAAACCTCCATAGTGACCATGGCCAGAGTGTTTTAAAAACTATTTGCTATTCTGATTTTTCCAGAACTCAGAGTTTGACCCCTTTGAAAATATTTGTCCCCAAAACATATTCCTGCTACTATTACAGTTTCAAAAAACTATGCTGATGAGAAATGAGCTGGTTATTTAAGTATAAAGCCATCACCTTTTGCTTTTCCAGCTCCGTTGTCTGTGCATTGGATCCTTTGTTCTTCCATCCCTTTGAATAATCCCATGATGAATGACCTCAGGATCAGCACACTGGTTTTCACAACTATCCCAAGGCTTCTTTTTTCACTGAGTTTTTGAAAATTAACACACTGAGCTGTTGAGTCTACCACTGGCCTTTTTGGTGAGAGGCAACGAGCATTTGGTTTTCCACTGACTTTTGCTCATGGTTCTTTTCCCCCAAGTCCTCAGTGCATTTTAGAAAAAGGAGTAGAATAAGATTCTTGAGCTGGTGAGGGTGTAGTTGTGTAGGAATGAGTTCACTCGCCTGCAGGTGAGCAACTCTTAGGGAAATGTAAAGCATCTTGTCTTTGCTGCTAAACCCAGAAACATCAGAAATCTTTTCCTATTAAGACAGGACCCTCAGAACTCACCCTTCTGTGTGCTGCATATACTCTTAAGTGTATGAAAAACCTAACATGAAATGAGGGTAATGTGAGAAAGGCATAATTTAAAAGGTTAAAAACATACATTCATCTACACATTTGCATGTTTGCATGTGTGTCCATACACACACACACACACACGCACAGATATGTACACTCATTGTGTGCATGCTGGAAATCAAATCCAAACCCAGGGCCTTGCTCATACTAGGCAAGCACTAAGCTAAAATGCCCAGTGCATAGCTTTCTGGGGTAGGGTCTCAGCACATAGCTCAGGCTGACTTTGAACCTTCCCTTCTCCCATTACCATCTCACAAGTGCTGGAATTCTAGAAATGTAACGCCTATCCTAGCTGAGTCATGCTCGCTTTCAGAAAACACCCATTCAGACTAACTTTTTGTTAGTTGTTAGTAGAAAGCAGACAGGCTGTCTTGAAGGTGATTGAGGGTCTTTCTGTCCAGGAGAGTGGCATCTTGCTAAGCAAATGAATGGACACAATCTTTGAGGACAAAACATTGGAAGTTATAACAACTAATCACTGTAAAAATGAGATGACCAATGGAAGAAATTGTGTGTTGTAGGAGTGCTCCTCCCTCCCTCTCTCCCTCCTTCCCTCCCTCCCTCCTTTCTTCCCTCCCTCCTTCCTTAATGCATCTCCTAGTACCCTCTAGTGGTGTCAACATGGCTGTTCTGTATGTGTTTAGTGCCCCCCCCAGCCAGGACTAATGTTTTGGGCTGTGTCTCTGAATGCTTGAGTTAGAAGATAATCATCTCAAACTCCCCAAAAGTTCTTCACCTGTGTAGCTTCAGCCCTCTCCTCTAATTTAATGTGCGGATTGAAAGGAAAGGCCACTATTGTTGCTCATGTCATTTCCTACAACCAACGAGTCAGCATTATTAACCATTTTTCATGCAGATGGTTAACAGGACATAGCAGGGCAAGCATACGAGAAATAATTGGAGTACATTGATGAATTGTGGTGCTGGAATGTTTTGAGTTCTGTTCCAGAATCATGTGCTTTTGAATACTTTTATTCATGTGTGTGAAAATTCCAACCTATAATTATGCCTGAAAAATAACAAATAAATATTTGCTAATCAAGAAACTGGGATGCCTTGGGGGGGTACTGCAGCCATCAAACCTTCTGAATAAACCCTAACTTTATAGCCTTTTAGTTTGCTCGGATCATTGTCCTAGTATGTTAATGATGATGAATTGATTTTACTATTGCGAATTTGGCCTTCCCTGTTTTAAGAGAATCACCAGGAAAAAATACTGTGTATATTAATATCAGTAATTTAAAAACCAAGAGCTCTAAATTCCAATCATTTCCAAAGGAGACATCTACTTGTAATGGATCAACAATAGCTGAAGTTGTATTACTTCTATTTTTTCTTACTCTGATAGTCACACAGCACAATTTTGACCTGAAATTCTGCGAGCATAACACAGAGAAAATGTTATCAACTTTTGCTTTCAGGCTTTTGTAGCACATGGGAAATGACATATTTATTTTATCTTAGAGATGTGTGGGTGTTTGTAGCAAGTCTTTCTCTATCCCACTAATCAGCTCCCAAATAATGACACAGAGACGTCTTATTATTAATTATGAAAGCTCGGCCTAATGCTTAGCCTTGTTCCTAACTAGGTCTTACAACTTAAATTAACCTACTTATATTAATCTACATTCTGTCATGTGACTTTGTTTCTCTTTTATCTTGCACCTCCTGTTTCCTCTTCATGTCTCCTGTGCACCTAGATTTCCCATCCCCTTTCTTTCCCTCCCCACCCCCAGAAATCCCGCCTACATCTCCTGCCTTGCTATTTCCCCTTAAGCTTGTTATGACTCCAATCCTAGCACTCTGTCTTCACAAATATCCCACAGCAGGCGTTATTCCTGCATGTATATCTGTGTACCGTTAGAGTGAGGCCAGAAGAGGGCGTCAGATTTCCTACAATTGGGTATTGCAGATCTTAGGTGCTGAGAATCCAATCTGGTTCCCCTGGAAGAGCAGTCAGTGCTCTTATCCGCAGAGCCTCCTCTCCAGCCCTATCCTTGTTAGGTTGTCCTATAACTTCATTGTGAGCAGTAGGAATACAATGATGGCTAACTTCTTGGAGCTGCACATTAAGTTACATGTGTTACTTAGCTCTTTTTAGGATCATACTCTGCAGCTGGAACTCTGATCACTTCCATTTTGCACTTGTAAGAAAGTATGCTCTAGAAATGGCTGAGTAGCTTGTCCCGTGCTGCAGGACTCTAAATGACAGCAAAACTTACACCTTTTGCTGCAAGCCATCAAAGCCATTGGCTATACTTACGACTCTCTGCCATTATACCTTCCAGCAAGGCTCATTGGAGACAGAATGTCTTAGGTGGAACATTCATCTCACAAAGGTGTTTTTGTATCCTGCATCCTTTGGGTAATTAAGCTCATTTTATGCATTTCCAGAAATCTCCACCACTATGGTGTGATGGTGTGGTGTGGTATGTGGTCTGTGTGTGTGGTGTATTTGTCTGTATGTGTGGTGTATTTGTCTGTATGTGGTGTGTGTGTGGTATATTTGTCTGTGTGTGTGTGGTGTGTGTGTGGTCTGTGTGTGTGGTGTATTTGTCTGTATGTGTGGTGTATTTGTCTGTATGTGGTGTGTGTGTGTGGTATATTTGTCTGTGT
>LOJH01010543.1:7187-19841 GCA_001685095.1 Ellobius talpinus
GAGACGGCTCAGAGGACACACAAGGGTGGAAGGAAGAGGATGGAGACGGCTCAGAGGACCCACAAGGGTGGAAGGAAGAGGACTGAGACGGCTCAGAGGACACACAAGGGTGGAAGGAAGAGGATGGAGATGGCTCAGAGGACCCACAAAGGTGGGAGTCGGCTCAGAGGACCCACAAGGGCTGAAGGGAGAGGATGGAGATGGCTCAGAGGACCCACAAGGGATGAAGGGAGAGAATAGTGATGGCTCAGAGGACACACAAGGGCTGAAGGGAGAGGATGGAGATGGCTCAGAGGACCCACAAGGGTGGGAGTCGGCTCAGAGGGCCCACAAGGACTGAGGAAGAGAATGGAGATGGCTCAGAGAGCCCACAAGGACTGAGGAAGAGGATAGAGACAGCTCAGAGGACCTACAAGGGCTGATGGGAGAGGATGGAGATGGCTCAGAGGACCCACAGGGGCTGAAGGGAGAGGATGGAGTTGGCTCAGAGGACCCACAGGGGCTGAAGAACTACAATGGAGCTGAGCCTCCCACAAAGCCAAACACCTTAGCTCTCCATCCTGTCCCCTGACTCAGGTGGTGGAATCTTTACCTTTTCCTTCTCCAGGTCCATCATCTTCTGGGTGAGGGCTGCCTCTGTTCCCTCTATCTGCTTCAGCCACTAGAAAACAGCAGGACAGGAGGACATAGGCAAGTGAGCAGGGACACCAGGGGTCGGGGGATCAGAGGGACTGGGCCTTGTAACCCAGTATTTGTATACGGGCATTTGCTCAGGATGAGGAATGATACACATTCAAAGGGCTGTGTGTGTGCATGGCTGTGGCTGTGTGTGTGCCATCAGGGCTGTTTAAGTAGGTGCATGGGTGGACAGGAGCTGGAAGACCTGTGTGTCATACATATGACCCCCACTGACCCTCCCATGCCCATCCCAGGGGAAGGCAGAAACTCTACTATTTTTTCAGGTGAAGACATGAAGGCTGCATTAAGTCTTTGTTCAAAGTCACACAGCAGTGGACTAATGGGTATACTACCCAGCTTGCAAGACAGGGAAGCCATTCCCATGATACTTCCAAGTCGTGCTGTGAGAGCAAGATGCAGAAAGGAGCTGGATACATGCATGTAGGGTGGAGAAACAAGGGCATGAAAATGGACAAGAGCCAGAAGGACCCTCAGACATGCCAGTGACCACATGAAGCACAAGCTGATGGCTGCCATATGACCTGCCTTAGGTCTATGTCGGTACACAGTGTGTCCTTGTCACTAGGCTAACTTTGGGGTTGGGTGGGGGTGTCAAAGGTACCCAGGAGTATTTGGGTTTCACTGATTTGAACCTGAGTATGAATTATGACTTTGACCTTCTAGCTGTGATGCCCTGCAGTCTGGCCTGGTGACACTGTGCCTCTTTTCAGACTGAGGCTTCCCATAGCTTCCAGGGACTCACTGGTTTCTTTCTCCTCTGGCCACAGCTCTGAGGTCCAACTTAACCACCCTGAACCTGCTCTAGAGCCCGCCTCGCCCTTCAGTCTCTACCTCAGCCCTCGAGAGCCTCATCCCATCCAGACACTTCATGCTGTGTTTTGTGCTCTTTTCCTGTTTTTCAGACCCAACACACTCCCTCTCCATGTTCATCATCCAGGTCAGAGCCCCACCCAGTGCCTACTCCATGATGGACTCTACTGGGTGCCCCAACCCTTACTGCAGGCACAGCCTTGTGGAGCTTTTCTCACATCCTCTACTTCTGACAATACAGACAAAGCCAACACAGCATGGTCCCCACTGAGGATCACTGTGGTCACTCAGTAGGCTCTGCTGCCCCTCAAAGCCTGAGCCTGTCCAGGCATGGTGGCACACACCTCTAATCCCAGCACTCAGAAGGCAGAGGCAGGCAAATATCTATGATTTTGAGGCCAACTTGGTCTACACGTGGGTTCTAGGCCAGACAGGACTTATACTGAGGTGCTGATTCTCCATCCCCACCCACTGCCCCCTCACCAAAGCCACATGTATCTTAGTTGTCTGAAAGTGCACTTGGCTCCAGAGTGAGTCATCTTTCACCTCAGGGCCTCGGCACACGCTGCTCAGACATCAGCATCTCTATCCTCAACATCAGACCCAGGCTATTGTCAAGCTAGTATCCACCCAGCTCACCAATCTCAAGCTATCTCTACCCTCTCCTCCAGGAAGCCCATACTGCTTTCTGAGGCAACAGGCTGGTCTTGTCCTAGTGCTCACATGACGACCTGATCGGTCATTTCAACTTCCACCAACCACCCAAAGCTGGGAAACAGCAGAGCCAAGCACACAGTAGGTTACAAATAAACGGCTGTGAGGTGGAGGAGGCCCGGCATGGATGTGAGTGGAAGGGGAGAGAGAGGTGTGAAAGCCATGGTCAGAGATTCCTCCCACAACATCAAGGTCAGCATGGCCCTGAGCAGCTCTGTGGGGCCAGCGGCAGACAGATTCCAAGCGGCTCCTCCTCACACAGCTTGTGTAGCTTCTTGTGAGGATAAATGTTTCCACTGAGGAATTTAGAATGCTGTGCTTTTAATAGCCTGATGTGAGCATGAAATACATTTTTTTGGAAGGGGTCCTAGGGATACTTTCCAGTCTTGAACGACACATGCCCTTTTCAGGACCATGGACAGTAACAGGGCAGGCTCAGAGAGCTGGCTGGCAGTTCTCTTTACTGACCTCACATTCCCTTGGGGGAGACTGCTTCCTCTGGACAGGAAAGAAGAGAGCCTGTCCACTGGGGATGCTCCAGAAACTAGATGTCTGATGGGCATATACAAAAATCCTCTCTGTACATCCCATGCCAGGGATCATTAGCTGCAGAGCCTGGGGGAGGGGGGCTCTGCAGCAGGGGTGAGGTGGGGACTACTCTCCCCTCTCTCTATACTGACTACGAGCCAACTCAGAAAGCTTTGCTGTGGCTGAAGGTCTAGCTGAAGCTCTGACCCATGGCTCACAGAGAGAATATAACATAGCGGGATTTTTTTGTTGCTATCTTGGTTTTAGTTTTTAATATGTTTTTCATCTTCCTGAGCTCTGTGCCTACTTTTCAAAGGGTTTTGAAGTTGAGGGAGAAGAGTATGCTTGACTGGGAGCCACAATGAGCCATGAGCTTTATGTCTTAAATTTGAGCCTCTCTGTGGGCTCAAACTTGGGTCAAGGGTAAGCATTATGTAGCTGTCAGCCTTTTGTCAGTTAACCTGATCAGAGAGAGTCTGATGGGACTTATCTATAGCCCAGAGCTTGACCAAGCTTCTGAGGGGGCAGGAGGAGAGGGGCTTCTTGATATGAGACCATTACAGGAACAAAGGACCACCTGTCCAGACTGGGATACACTTTGCCTGCACACCAAGATATGGCCTTAGTGCTGCTAAGAGAGAATTGGGCTGGGGCTCCCTGGGTACTGAGTGACAGTGGTTATTTTGTTTGTTTATTTGTTTGTTGGGAGGTATGCTGGGAAGGGAGAGCTTCCCGGGTCCCTAACCAAGTTCTCTGACATTCATACTAAAGGCACTGTCATGCAAATTGTCCTCTCTGTAGTCACTTGTCCTTCCTTGCTCTTGACTGTCCACATCTGAGGGCACCTCCATGTCCCCGGTAGTGAAGGCTATAACTGGTTGCACAGCTGTCCCACCAGCATTCTCAGAGGTCTCATGACCCAGCTCCCACCCAGCTCTTGAAAATTTTCTCCAAGCAGGGAGAAGGTAAACAGCAGTACCCACCCACACAGGATTTACTTTAGTTCACAGGCAAATGGCTGAACCAGGGTCTGGCAGAGCCAAGTCTGAGGAGAACCAGCTGAAGGCCAGTCTCAAGCCTGATGCTTCCTCTGTGCACTCAGAGTTCTACCCACAGATATCATCCATGGACCGCTGCCTGCTCTCATGGGGGCACTGAGGGCCAGGCAGCCAGGCAGCCAGTATCATTCTCTAGTATTTAGGACACAGAGTGGAACAGGTAGACCAGCATAGTGAGGTGATGGCCACTAGTAGCAGAGGGGTGTCAGCTAGCAGGAAGCTGGCAAAAGTGAGCAGAGTGCAAGCCATAGGTGGGCAAGGGAGGGCAAGCCGCGAGTGACTGATGCCAGATAGGCCCCATTTCCTTCTCTGTAAGAGAATGCAAGAAGTTGAGGGGCCTTAAGGTGCTAGGGTACTGGACTTGGCATAGCTGCTGGGACAGGCGTGGGAAGAAGTGTCATGGAACTGTGCTGCCTGACGCCTGTTCCCAGTGAGCTCCCCACCTTCCACTAGGGCAGCCCTGCCCCTGGGGGACACTCTGGAGAACCAGTACCTACGATTGTCCACTATCCCTGTCTACTGTGAACCAGCCACCCCAAGCCACAGACTGTTTCTACTCTGTTCATCAAATCCTGAGAATCTGGAAGAGCAAATGGTGAAGCCAGGACTCAGACTAGGAGAGGCCTCCCTGGTAGCTAGGGAGCTTGCAAAGGTGGCCTTTCCTCATACTCCGGAGAGTCGCTAGACCCCAAGGACCAACAGGTCATGTCAATGTAGAACATGCTGAGATGTGTATCATTAGTCAGAACTTGGGTGACTCTATAATATGGCCCCTGTTATGAAGGGCTGCAAGACCACATTTGATTTTGTTGATGACAGAGGTCATATACTGAATCATCTGCCTAGCACAGTGGCAGACACTTGCTCCTCAATCAGCCAACCAAGTGTGACTCACTGACCCACCATCCACTGGAGAAAGCAAACTTGGCCAGATAAGGATCATGCAACCTTGGGCAAGGCACTATCATAGTGTCTTATCTCAATGATTTGTATCCTTTACTTGGATGGGGCTTGGGGGATGGATAGGCCCCAAGGGGAGAAAACTGTATTTTAAGTGCCCTTCTGGAGATCATGGAAGACGAGTTCAGTCAAGATCATTAAGACCTCATCATTCCAAAAGTAGCCTTTCAGAGTCTGACTTGTGTGAAAGGGGAAGACCTGCAGGGAAAACTCTACTGCATGCACACTAGAAGCTGTGTGCATCTCAGGATCATAGTCACACTGTGGGAGGCATGTGAAGCAGCATGTATTCTTTAAAAAAAAATCAGACAAAATTTAACCTCTTTAATACACAAAGCATACACAGAAAGAACAATTACAACAAATGCTGATGTGATGAATGGATGGATGGATGGATGGATGGGCGGACGGATGGGTGGACGGACGGATGGACGGACAGACAAGAAAGAAGAAAATGCATAAGGCACACTGGAACCTTTAAACACCATACAATGGTAACTACCAACTTCCCATGGTTTTGTTCCTAGTAACAGCCATGTTGAGTGTGGAAATCAACCATGTGCCAAAGCTTCAGGTTATGGCTCTAGAAACCTATTTGACCCTACCAAAACCCTGACAAGTGGTCTTACTATCTAGCCAGAATTCCTACTCCAGAATGTACTATAGGAGGGTTCTCCAATGCCTATAGACATGTATTGTGAAGGTGTCCCTCCAGTGCACACTGGTAAACAGGAAGGGATGGGCATTCCCTGGACACTGAATCACTAAGGGGTGATGAGGTTCTCTGTGGGTAACTGTGAAGGAATGACAGTGCCATCTGAATACATATCTGTGAGCCACTCTAAATAGCTTAGAAAGCAGGAGAGAAATACAGCATGTTAACTAAGCCAAAAGAGAATGGACATTGGAGAAACCAGGAGGAAATAAAGCAAACGTCATAGCTTGTTTCCTGGGACAGGGGCACTTCTTCCTGGGTTTCGAGGCTTTTCTGCAGTGAGCATGTGTGGTCCTTCATCTTGAACACGCAAAGGCATGCATGTGTACATGCAGACGCAGACTGACCCACACACATGCTTCCAAATAAAGCAACACACCAATGTACAGTTTCTGATATGGTGCTGGGTGCTGGGACAAGATGTGAGCACAAGGACACTCCAGTGTCTACCTTTTCACACAGGGCAAGCACAGTTCCCGCCTGGATTACTGCAACCTGCTCTTCATTCCTCAAATTCTACAACACAAAAAACGGGCAAGGGCATTGACACTGGACTTTGAGTCTAGGGCAGACAAGTCAGCGCCAAGCCCCTCTGGGGTACACCCCGATGATCAGCCCCCACTCAACATCAGGGGTCAGCCATCTGAGGCAAACAGCTCCAGTCCCTCCGTGTGGAGACAGTTCACAAAGTGGCACCAAGGTTTGGGGATGGGACATGGTACCTGCCTCTTTAAAGACGATCATTATGGAAGGCAAAGAGGTCACCTTTTAACCTTGGTACTTTTAACTTGAGTAGTGGGACCTTTTTCTGTGAATCAATTTGTCTTTAGGCTCGTTGGTCCCCTGTTCACTCACAGATTGTAAAGCTGTCCTCACTTCAGAACCCCACTTTGACAAATATAACCCAACCACCCACACGGGAATACAGCCATACAAAAGCCTTCCATTGTACTTCTCAGATGTTTTAAATCAAAGAAAAATTAAAAACAAAACAAGGTCACACAGAATACCTCAATCAAAACGAGAACACAGAACCAGAAACCGATCGCTCATAGTTACCCCGTTATCGCCAAGGATATCTAAGTTCTTCATAAGTTCAGAGATATTCACACCCTGGAAAAGATTTCCAACGTTCATTCTCATGTGAACTGCTCATACAATCTACAGCTATCCTAGAGTCAGGGCTCATATGCCTCCTTCGGCTCTGACGCCACGGCGGGGGCCCAGTCTCTAGCTCTGCTGAAGTAGGTGGGGGAAGGCATAGCTATGGCTCGTTTACTGAGATTCACTCCAGGACAACCCTGCTTCCTGGGCTCACGGGAATCTGAGGATTCTGCCTGTGAGGTCTAGTGGGGCTCAAGGTCTAGTGGGGCTCCAGGTCTGTGGCCAACCACAGTCACCATCAACAAAGCCCTTGTTATAGGCCAGGCACTGTGCAAAAAAAGAGACAGCCAGTTGCTAGTTTGGGTTTGTAGTCTGCCTGTAGTTGGGCAGAAGTAAAGGGTGACACTTGGTGACCCCTCTCTGTCTTTCAACACAGCAGCATAAGGATCTGTCCCTGACCTGATGGTACAATCCCTCTTTACCACCACACCAGGCACTCAGCCCGCCCCTGAATGGCAGGTCCTTGGGGGCATACCCCACCCCCCAAACATGCTACCTTTACTCCTTCCTGGTGACAGAACAGCTGGAGAGCGCTGCTGTTGTTCTCTGGGAAGGTGGTGATTTGGAGGTTAAAGGCTGGCGACCTCCGCTCTCTCTCCTGGGGAAAAGACGTGGTTTAAAGACAGAACTCAACTGTGCTATTCACCTCTTGCCATTTTCCCAAGTCATCAGCAAAAAGAGACATATTCCGGCCGGCTAAAGTGCAACTACACAGCACACATCTTGACCACACAGTCCTGCTATGGGACGTGTGGTGTCTTCTTGCCTTTCCAGGGCCAGTGGCCTCTCTGCACACTTTACTTCTCGCGTACTGCTGGGGAGAAACAGGTAATTACAGCCTCAAAGCTCTGCCTGTTGCAATCAAATCCCAGCAGTTACAAAGGTGAGGCTTTATCAAAATAGTGCATTAAATTCAATGGGGAACAGAAGCCAGCCACCACTGTGGGTTATTCTAGGTTGGATACATGATTATCCCATCTGATATCCAGGCTGCCTCATAAGGCATGTACTCATGGAGGCTTAGGAAGGCTGAGTTTGAGGTTCCCTGTTATTAAGTGGCAGAACTGGGCCCACTTCTGACTTTCCTTGCTTCCCATAATGGGTGACTCAGCTTACAGACTTTTTTGGTTTTGTTTTGTTTCTTTGATCCACACTAACAAGATTCATGACCACTCTCCAGCCTCTCCACCCCCTCAGATTTATGGTCAGATGTCCCAGAAGAGACATTCATCAGGCATATACCATGTGAGCACTTTGTAAAAGGCCTGAGGAAGCCTCATTGCTTAGAGGGATTACAGCATCACGTTGGCAGAACGGTACCCAGGTCTCCAGCACACTCTCTACATGGAGCTGGCTTTAAGCCTGTGACACCGGCGGACGAGTCATGACCAGTTAGCACAGATTTTGCCTCAAATCAAGTTGCCATTGGGGGGGGCTGAAATTAAGTACAAAGAATTTACAGACCTAGGACACCTTCATAACACAACCAAGAGAAGTAATGGAGAAGTAATGGCGTCACCCTAGAAAGCACGCTCCAACACACTGCTCCTGCATGAGCAAGGCTTGGGGGGGGCTGTTCCCTGAGTTTCCAGGAAGGCCCGAGCTGGCTCACCTCACTTTGTACTGCTCTATCAGCCAAGGAGGCTACAGCTGCTTACTTCCCCAACACAGCTGCCACCAGAGGTGCTATTAGGTAGGCTTTTCACAGAAAGGGGGGTCGGAACCACCCCTATTTCGTATGAACAAAGTCATGAAACTGCTTCCCATTGGTTCTGAAGGCTGTGGGAAAGCCCATGGTATCTGTGGAGCTCTCAGGGGAAAGAAAGGAGGTCACAGGGGAGGACTTGTAGAAGGCATTCTCACAGTGGCAGGGTACTAAGCGTGACATCAGGACTTTCGATTTCTGATGAATGAGTAAAGGCTAGAGCTGAGGACACAACGACACTGGGAGGCGAAAGCCACACGCCACGCGGCCCATCCTTGTCAACAGGACACAGTTCAGGTCACAGATAGAGCTTCCACGACAAAGGAGGGAAAACAAGACCAGAGATGCCACAGACGGGTGGAGGCGCCCACGTGGATGAGTCACTCATGCAAAGGTGTCAGCTGGAGAAGCAGTGCACTGTCACAAGAGCCTGGTGGAGACTCGTCACGAATGGAAAGATGTGTAAGATGCCGATGGCTTTTAAACAGAAACAGAAGGGGAGGATGAAGGGCTGTGAGAGCCAAGCAATGCTGTAACACACAGGATGCAGAATGGGGCGGGGAGCAACAGATTCCCCAGTGCCCCCCCACCAGAGTCCTACTTACTGCCCTGTGAGCTCCCAGAGGGACAAGGCTTCTATAAGCGCAGTGTCTGGGAGTTTGTTGTTGCAATTTGAATCACAAATAATTTTAGTTCAAATGGCTGCAGAGCCCAGGTCCATATTTACTGGCCAGAGGGTTTGAGCGAAGGAGTGGGTTAACACCAGTGTAAATACATCCTCCTGACTGCCTCCACTTACCTTGCATTCGCTTTGGCAGGCAGAAAATAGGCCCGCACTGCTATTAAACACAGCAGGGTTCAAGAGCTGGCTGGGTCAGACCCTGCTATCTCAGGAGAGGCCTGCTGCATGCAAGATCAAAGGTGTGTTCTCCACTGCAACAGTGCTGCCGTCTGGGGCTGCGGAAGGCACACCCAGGGACTGTGCATGCAGGAAAGTAGTTATGGAAATGAAACACAAATAAAAAAGGCAAAATATTGCAAAAACAACTTATTTTATTAAGTGCAAAACAAGCGGTAGGCAATAAATAGATTGCTCTGGTACAAGTCCACAGACGTCGCGAGCATCCTCCCAGGACACATTAAGGCAGTGAAGTTATCCCGAACATACAAATTTTTAAAAAGAAGAAGAAGAAGAAAAGAACGGAGGAAGGAAGAAGAGAAACGGTAACAGGTCCCTTCACGCATGCTTGGAAATGGCAGGGAGCTTTACACGAATTTCAGTTTGGGCTCAAAGAGAATGTCTGCTCCGTTTGGGAGCTTACAACAGAGAGAGTCTCTTACTTCGAGCTCTAGCACTCGGAATTCTAACAGCTCGTTCTGGTCCTTGGCGTCTTGTATTTCGCTCTTTAGCTGGTTCTCCTCCATCTCCAGCCTGTAAATCTGGGGCAAAGACACCTTTACATTAATGGCCTCCATGGTTGCCCTCATGCCCCAGGGATCCCTTGACTAGGAGCCAGCTTTGGTGGGTGACCTGAGAGAAATGGGGAACTGGCCACCCAGGGAAAAGGCAAGGCTGGCCACAAGTCCATTTGCTGGTGAGCCTGGGATGAGGGAGAGATGTTGGGCTGGCTTCACCACCTTAGCACCTAGCCTGGACCGGGACACTAGAAGCTCCTTGTATTTCTGCTGAACAAATGAGTGATGAGGAACCGAGACTTGGGGCTATCACATCCCTCCCTGAGATCAGTGTGAGGGAAGCCAGAGTGCAATGTGGGTGCTCCAGCTCCCAGAGCCCTCCAGGCTCTTTCAAGCTAGGCTTCAGGGTCAGCTGTGGTCAGTGGTACGGCAGGACCCATGGAGGTTTTAGGTCTCCTACTCCCCCATAAAGTTCTTAGGAGTACATCTGAGCATACTGAGAGCACAGACCAGCGTTGGAAGAGCTTCCAGTGCCCAAAGCCTGATGCCAAAGGGATGCAGGTAAGATCTGCTCTGGCCCTCAGTTTCCACCCACGGAGGTAACGGAGGTATCCACAGCCCAGCATCAGTGAGGAGCCACCACGACAACATGGATTCTCCACCTTTCTCTCTAATGAACAAAGGAAGGCTCTCTCGCAGGTGGTCTCAACCTCAGGAGACACCGGGAAACCACACCTGTGTGGTTTGTGGAATGGAGGCAAGAACAGCTAGTCTCCCTGACACACAGGGCCCACTAAGCAGCCAAGTTCAGTCACACCACGGTGCCTGAAGGAGGATAAGGCCAGCGTAGGCCACACAGAAGAGCTGGGCCAGACCCAGGCTGCCTTGGAAGGGGATGGGCCTGGTTGGCTTAGGTCTGGGCTTTCAGGCTGCTGAAGATCCAGGGCCCAACCTAGGTTCTCTTCCGTTGGCATGGAGTGTGCCGAAAGGGGTGAGTCTACTGATCATACGGCTAAAATATACTGAGTGTCGGAGACGGATAGGAAAACAGGCAGGGGTTGGGGAGGGAGAGGCTCAAACCACTCTAAAAGGGAACCAGGATCATGGTGGCACAACTTGGCAACTACTTTAACAATAACCAAACTGACTCAACCAAGAAATCTGAATGCCAAAGCACATTCCGGGAGACTCCCTTGAAGCTTCAGGGAAGCCTATGGTGAGAGGGCAAGCTGACCCAGCCGAAGGGGCCTGAGGGCCTGCCATGGACTGTCTGCCTCAGGTGCCCCCATGAGGAACAGGACAGCTCTGGATCCCAAATCCAGAGGCAAAGGAAGCCAAAAAGTCCAATGCTGGGTGACAGGCAGCCTTTCTTGTTCCTGGAGGCACCCTAAAGGTTCTGAGACCTGTCCCAGAGAACAGACCCTGCATCTGGTCCTGACTGCAGTGGAGACAACCCCTTTCCTGTGAGAACCACCCAGCTATGGGTCTCTGACTTTGGTGGTATACTGAGAGTGCAGGGCAGGTGGGTGACCTCTGAGGTTCAGTTCATCACCAGGCCTGAGGCTCGAGCCCAGACATACCTTCTCCAGCAGGTCTTGGTTTGTCCTCATGAGTACCTGCTTCTCCTCTACCCAGGCAGAGTCCTGCAGGAAACACAGGGTATTTATTCATTGGTTCCAGTCTTGGCTGAGCCACCAACGCCCAGGATAGAAAAGACCACAGACATGGAGAGAGGCCGTGTGACTTCACTGCCCTCTAAATTTTTACACCCAGGCAAAAGCAACAGTATGTCTGTGAGGAGTCCTTCTCTGCCCCCATAGGCGCAAGGTCCCCTGGGTCATTACAGGACACTCCTCCATGGTGGCCGAGTCAGCACCTTCAGGACTTTGCACTGCTCACTGGAGCTTCCCTGAGCTCCACGCACACGCAGTGCGAGAACACAGCACATCCTCTATCCTGACACCATGGCATCCTCAGTGCTAGGCCAGAGCCCCAGGCACTGGCTCTCCCTCTCTCTCAGCATCAGGCTGGAGGAGGAAGAGGACAAGAGGAAAGGGGGCCTTCACCAGCTCCTCCCCTGCTCAGCCACTGATCTAAGACTGGGCCAAGGTCTGTCCCCTTCACTCTGCCTCCCTAACCCCACCCCACGGGGGCCAGGCCAGCCTCACTCAATGCTGGAATTCCACAATACTCACAGGCCAGTGCTGGCCTAGGTTCTGACCAGCAGATGTGAAACATCCAAAAGACACTTGAGTCACCTCCTGGGGGCCTTCTATCCAACACCCCATGTCCCTGCTGTGCACATTTGCACGTATGTTTGTATGTGTCTGTATAGATTTGCATGTATGTTCATATCCATCCACACTCCTCTCTGGGCACACTGCTCACACAGATGGCTGCATCCTTTGTCCCGTACTGGTGTGTACAACTTTGTAGTTTCTCTCATCTTCCAAAGGGATGGAGTTTGTTACTCCAACCTCCACTCCAGACTACCAGATAAAGAAACCAGACTATCTCCTCGAGGAGGGGTGAGCAGACCACAAACGGCAAGTGAGGTCATGTAAGACCTCCCATTCCTATTTGACCCACCGGGCCCCTGAAGCCCAGGAGAGACCAACAGAACAATCACTTGCAGAGCCCAGTCCAGGGCACTAATCCACAGATCTCAGAGCAAATCAAACCTGTTATTTTAATCAAGTAAGTTTTGGGGTAGTGTGTTACACACCAACAGCTAACTGATAAGTTAGCAGAGCCTGGTCCCAGGGGCAAGGGCTCTGGTAAGCACTTGCTGAACGAATCACAATTTGTTTTGTCCTAAATTGGTCCCTTCCTTTTACACACACACACACACACACACATACACACACACACACACACACACACAC
>LOJH01010544.1:1558-15168 GCA_001685095.1 Ellobius talpinus
GATATAAATATTGTAACTGTAATTCTTGCTTGATACCTGTTTGTTATATGTAATGTTACTATGTCAAAATTTAAACCTTCTTTTTTATTTAAACAGAAATGGTGATGTGGGATTCCCCTCTACATGCTGTGATCACCATTAATGAATAAAGAAACTGCTTTGGACCTATAGCAGGGCAGAATTTAGCTAGGTGGGGAAAACTAAACTGAACACTGGGACTAAGGAGGTGGAGTCAGGGAGAAGACATGGAGCTACCGCCAGAAACAGACATGCTGAAACTCTGCTGGTAAGCCACAGACAGACTCACAGGGATATACAGATTAATGGAAATGGGTTAAATTAAGGTATAAGAGTTAGCCAGAAATGCGCTTAAACTATTGACCAAACAGTATTGCAAATAATACAGTTTCTATGTGGTTGTTTCAGGGATGAGCAGCCAGGAACAAACAAGTGACCTTCTTCTACAGTGTATATTAATAATTCAGAAGAGGTAATGACCACTGGGCAACAGGACTGGAGATTAAAACTTTTAAAATCTGCCCCAAAAAGAAGAGATTATTGGTCTCATTGTGTGGGGATTATTACTAAACTGGATACAAACACTTCTAAGAAAAACAACCCAGAAGCTAAAGATACTCTGAAATTCTTCAAGCTTGAGTAGATACTAGACAGTGCTTTCAATTCAGCATGCCTCCAATGCCTGCTTATTTGAATTTCACCTCATTTGTTAGCGAATCGTTATAATAGACAGTGCTGTTATGCAGGCTTCAGGTTCATAACCTGTAAATTCTGGAAGCTTGCATCAGGGCTCATTAATCTCTACTTAGCCCTCCTTAAAGAAGTTGCAGATAGAACTACACCACAGGAAGGGTCTAGGGTCTTCTATTTCTCTATTCAGAGCCGTGATTATGCCTGCATTTTCTAAACTCTTGGAACTCAAAATATAACCCAAATTCTTTTTGTCACTGAAGTAAGCATCTAATTAACATCTAGTTAAAAGGAATTGGTGGTCAACATAGGCGTTCTTTCTAGCAACATTTGTGGTTGGGCAGTTAGATCTGGTGGATTCCTTCAGCTGGGTTATAATCCTAAAGAGATCACTCTCTGTTCTTATTAACTATTCTACATGAATACACAGCTAATTTGGAATATAAATATAAAGAAGATTTCTATCACAGTACAATATATGAAATACTTCATATCATATTAGTCATCAAAATTAAAAATTGTCTATGTATTTTATTAAAACCTGAACAAAAATGTTTTTATTCCAACATTTATCTACATACTTATTTCAAAAACTCACCAACAGTTTATGTATTAATAAATTATAAGCAGAAATTAGAAATTACTTTTCTTGGTGGAGTAAAAACATTAACCATCTGCTAAATTCCTTAGCATCAAGCACCTACTTAGCATGAACTATGAAGGTGACACCGGTTTAAACAGAAAACTGCAAGTGTCTTCTAAAGAAAGAAAGAATTAATTGGCCTAAGTTTGTGGCAGGCATTCTTGGTGTCCTGACTTCCTACAGCAATGAAACCCTTGAATTCTGCCAGGTCACCAGCTCTGCCAACAAAACAGAGTCAGGAAATAAAAAGTCGAGCTTCTAAGAAACTCTTTTTTTTTAAAAAAAAAAAAGATGATATCCTTGTAAGTTTGAGACATTTCCCTGGAAGCAGAATAGAGTCAGGAACAATTATGGGAACATGGGAAGGAAAATAAAGCCCTTCACCAGGAGTTTGATTGAAATCTCTTGCTAACTGCCATCGAGAATGCCCACACAATTGCTTAAAACCATCCTCTTCTCCAGGTTATAAACCTGCAATTCTCTAGGACTCTCACCAGAAATTCCTTGTGACTCCTGGTTCTACTCTATAAGACTCTAATCCTCCCTTGGAGGGAGCACACCTACACCACATGATCTCAGTAAGGTATTGAAAAGAAGATAGATGAGTAGAGGTTCCCTTAAAAGTTCAGAGGGTAGACAGGCGGTGGTGACGCATTCCTTTAATCCTAGCACTAGGGAGGCAAAGGCAGGAAGGTGGATCTCTGTGAGTTCAAGACCAGCCTGGTCTACAAGAGATAGTTCCAGGACAGGCTTTAATGCTACAGAGAAACCCTGTCTCAAAAAACAAAAGTTCAGTGGATAATAAAATCCCCATAGTTCTTAAAATCCTATACAGTATAACATGAGACTTAATTGCGATTCTTCTTGGATGTGTCCTTTTCTTTCCATTTTTAATAAGCTTGGGCAGTGCCTCACACTGGTTCATCCTGAAGTGATTTTCTGAGATGAAGCCAAGGATCCTATTTTACATGATTCTAGATCCCTAGAAGATAATGAGAACTCCTCAAGTTGCTGTGAGCAGTGATGTGGAACTGTGCATTTGTACTTGTGACTGCTGCCATCTCTCTTTCTCTCCTCTCTCTCTTCTGCTTCTTGAAGTGTAACATGATACCTACAGGCACAGCAGATATTTTACAACTTTGCTGGCAACATCAATGTAAAAAGGAGATACTGTGTTCCTTAGAATCATTTGCCAGTGTGTCTTTCAAACTCTTTGTGATGTTCTTTAAATGATAGGAAGTAAATGATTGTTTTACCCTAACTATGCTTCAGTTCCTTGACATTTGTGGTTCTTAGACTTACAGGTCATCATAACATGTGATATAAAGTGAGACATTGTAATAGTACAATGAAACATAGAAAAATTAATCATTAGGGCAATATCACCTATCTATAACACAAAATTCAACACAGAATTCCACTGGATACTTCTGAGTATATACTGAAGAGCATAGTAAAGAAACAGCTCAATAAACACTAATCTATCATCAATAAAGAAACAGTAATCAAACAGGCTCTAGAAACTCAGTTTTCCCTGTCAAGAATGAAGTCTGTTTTCACCCAAAGAAATGACTCCTTAGCCCAGAGAATGTCTATACAAAAAAACTGGACATTTATGCTTCATAAATGAGCTCTCTGATACTCCTCCCATGCATCATTCACCATATGCAGATGCAGAGGGATATAATACTACTTTTGTTTGTTGTTAAGCTTTTCTGTAGGACTCTTTCTCTGCTTCTCTTTAGTCTACTTGATTTATTGTGCTATATTACTCAGTATATTTGAGTAACTCTACTCAAATGTTCCACTCCAGCTGGTGGCAACACATGAAACATTCGACAATATATGTGTGTATTTTAATGTTCTGGTGAATTGTTTGTGTGATCTCAGAACAATGTTGCATCATGAAGCCACAATTCTTGCCCTATTTCATCATCTAACGCAGTTTATGGATGACACATATGTACTGTATGCAAATCCTCTTAATGTCTGTTACAAAATCATCTATAAAAGTTCAACTTATTGACTAACATCCTTTAAAAATTAAGAAAAAAAATGTAGAGTTTACCAATAGAAATTTTCCACATATACCCAGGATAGCTGTAAGTAGCTGAACACAAAAAGACAATATGTACTTGTCTTCATATGCATAGTTTCAACCAAAAGTGCTTTATAAGAGCATCAGATAAAAGCATACAGAGGAACAGTCTATGCATAATGTGGAAAATTAGGATTCCAGAAATGTTATCACCACTGATTCAACATGAGAGAAAAAGATCAATAGTAACATAAACCAAAAAGTGAAAACATGTTAAAACGCTCCCCTTGGAAAAGACTTTACAATGTCTATGAAATGACAAAGTGGTTATATCAGAGGTAATGTTATCGGTGACTCATTTCCTTCTAGTGAAATCTCAAGTATAGCACCTGAATGCACAGTTGATGTCTAGAAAATGACTATGGATGTTACCACTGTCTTTTAAGGAAAACAACATGAGCAACAATTTCCATATCCTCTGGTGTGTAGCTGTGCAGTTCTAGTCAAAGTTATCAGCCTATGATAATGCCATGATGTGTGGTACACAGAATAACAAACAAAAAGGCATCATTGAGATGATTGCATGATCTGGGCCCATCCTATGTCTTAACTAGGCCAAAGTCTGGGTAGATAAATGGTACTCTTTCCTGCCCTGGCTTTGGGAACCTCTGCCATTCCTGACAGAGTGTACCTTTTGCTACTTGGCTGTCTATGAAAGGAGTTCTAGGAAACTGAGAAGAGGTTTGGGCTTTTGATTTGCACTGCCCCAGCACCTGAAGCACATTAAAATGAAATTGCAGCAGCTATTAATCTTCCTGGGTGATGTGCTCTGCAGGCAGGAATAAGGAAGGATATTTAGCAGGACCTGGCAGTTTTGATGGATATAAAAGAGCACATTTTCATTTAAGTTAAAATATGCATCTCCCAATGATTACACATGTAATCAGAAAAACTTATATATCTTCCTCAACCCTTTAAGAATAAAAGATAGAATAATAAAGCCCTTCCCAAAAGAGATTCATTTTATAATCAGAAAATCTGAGAATAGATAACCTTATTTACAAAAGAAGACTTTGCCAAGGTGATTAAACTAAGGGTCTACAAACAGAAAGCATGCCCTGAACCACTGGGGTGGGGCAATGCAATCAGAGTGATCCTATAAGCAGGAAGCAGTGTGTCCGAGATAGACCCATGTGGTGGCAGGTGGAATTGTTGGAGAGATGTGCTGTGAAGACAGAAGAAGAAGCCAAGAGCTAAAGAAAGCAAGCAGCCTCCAAAATCTGGCAAAAGAAAAGCTGTGGATCTTAGACACTCCAAGAGGAACCCAGCTGTGTTGGTTCCTTAATTCAATCCTACATATGAAAAAAATAAATAAATAAAACTCACCCTTTGGTATATCTGACAGAAAATAATAACATGTGCTGTTTAAGTCAATACGTACGACAACTTGTTGTAGCAGTAGTAAAGATTTATAATGGCACAGTTGAATAGATCATCATATAACTGATCACTACTGTCTTTCATCAAAATAGCCATTATTCTCTTTAAATGCAGTGGTAGCAATAGTCAGAATTATTTCTGAGTTTTAAATAATTAAAGCTAACTCCTTCTTTGATGTGTTTTTGAACTGTCTTAAATTCAATAAATAAAGATGTGTACATACAGAAATCTATCTAGGAATTCCATAGGCCCATATGTAAAACCAGTACACTACATGAACACACAGCTTGTGCCAGCCAATGGCCAGGAACATGGTTATGTAAATTATAAGTTTGGGGCCTCAGTTATGGTATCTTATATTTTTCCAAAAGATTGCATTCATTATATAAGAAAAATATGCTTAGTTCTAAAAAGAAATAATGACATATATAATGTCTGTACATGGAGGTACTTTGAATTTGGTAAGAGTTCCAAATTATATAACAGATGAAGAAGAAAAAAGACAAACTAGTTCCCATCTTCCAATAGAATGAGTAATTATTTTGTAACTATTTCCATAAGAGATTTGTCAGGAGGTGTTTGGGAGTGTATTTCCACCAGCATTTTCTGTCTTCCATGATTTACAGCGGCAGTCTCTTCACTAGTACTGTGTGTCCCTTCCTGGAAGAGGCATGTGCTTGCTGCCTGACTGAAGTAGGTTCCCTGTGATGGAGAGTGAAGAGGTATCGACAGAGCACGCCATCATCCTTGTTCTGTTTTCTAATGATAATAGCTATTCTGAGAGAGCCTGGTAGGCCAGCCATTGTCACTCTATAAGGACCTTTGAGAGCCTTACTCCAGAGGGACCCAGCTGAGATGCCAGGCAAATGGGAAGCAAATCTGGCCTTTAGTAAGTCTTTGAGTCCTGGGGGCACTTCTCCTAAGCCTCTGAGATTTGGGGACTTTAGGATAATTCAGCAGGTGGTTTTCAAAATGTGGTATAAGTAATTGTCTGGGGCCCAAGAGTCCCTTCTGAGGCTTCCGGGAAATCCTCCCTTTCCAACAACAGATCAGCTTAAGCTTGGGTTTCCCACAGCCAAAGCAGAGTATTACTAAATACATTAAGCAAAGGCAGAAGTGCAAGTCTAGTTGTCTTCTTTCAAAAGGATGTCTAAAAAACAGAATGCAGAACCACAGAGAAAACCCTGGAAAGCATTTAGATATTACTTGATTTTTCCCATTTGGGAAAAATATGGCATATTTTCTTGAAACAACTTATGTTAACAGGTGTTGAACTGCTCACTATTGTTTTTAAATGAAGCAACACTCTAAATCTTCTGATTTCCAATTTCATATGCAGTCAGCACCATGAGAAAGCACCCTGGATCCAATAGGCCTGAGAGTCTCCAGCCAAGGGTGCAGACAGGGCCAGAGTTCACGGGGCACCTCCTTCTTGTCTAGTGAACTTTACACAGAGGCAGAGAAAATATTCATAGGCAAACTAAAACAGAAACTTCCCCTTTCTTGAGCTTTCCTTGACTTGCATATGAGTGTTTATCCTTAGGTGTCCTCAAGTTTATTACCACTAGGTCATAAAACTATTTTTTTCTACCTTCGATTTTTAATTTCTCCATTTTTTCTTCTTTTCATATTTTTATCACACCTCAACATCACTCTTTCCAAATTTAAGTCTAAATTAGATAGATCAAATTTTGAGACTGAAATAAAATTTTGGAACATTTTTCTAAATGAGAACCTCTTTAACTAGAAACTTTTACCTAATAATTAGGCCTTAATACCTATCCTATATTCAGCCATGCGGAGTAGCATCAAGAATGGAAAATATAAAAGTGATGTAGAATTCCTGTTGCAGATGCTGTAAACAGTTGCCCCTTTAAGGCTGAGAAAGCTGTTGGGTGTTTGCGGTCCTCTGTCACAGCTCTCTGGAGAGTCCCTTGGCTCTCTGACTGGCCCAAAGCCATTCCTCTACCCCACAGCCCACAATGTTGACAGCAATCCTCTATAGGTGTACAGAATCCCCATACTCTCACCTCACCTAACAACTGTCAGGAGCCAGTGACTCCGTGCCACATCACACTCCCTTTTCACTCTGCCCCATATGGTTGTCTTCCTCATGACATGAAGTTGAATAAACTTGAATGAGATATTACAGTGCAACATAGCAGCCAAAGTCACTATGTGGGTTCAAAGGGAGCATCAGTTATATTTTATTGCTATAGGAAGATTTCTTGGAGGAATGAGCTTGAAGCTGAGGCACAGTATCAAGGTCAATAGAGTGGGGGAGGGAGAGAGCATTCCAAGAGGAAGCCATCAACCAAGGCTAGGAGGAAGGAGTGCAATTTTTATCCATGTTCCATTTCTTAGAATGTTTCCCTGACTACCGCAGAGAATATAGTGGAGCCACACAGCAGCATTGTCATGATTTTATATTCAAATTTATTTTGAAACTTTTTCCCTAGTGTCATGATGTCATGATTTCTTTTGTAATTGTCCGCCTCTGTGGCTTCCCAGTCCTTTCTCCTTATTCTGAGATAGATGCTGACAAGCAGAGAGCACAGAATGATTCCTGAGAAAAACATTATGTTGAGACAGTACTTGGTTTAGGAATGGTGGTCCCCAAAGGCCTTTATGTTAAAGGTATTAAATTAAAAATGCTCCATGGGAGAAAAGGAGCAGAGGTTGGTATGTTTTCAAATACTAGGATATAAGCAATATGGGACTATTCTGAAATAAAAGATGGGAGACCATGTGATTGAGATTATGCATATGGAAGCCAGAGGATATCAGATATTCTTTAAGAGATGTTTACCTTGTTGTTCTTGTTGATGAGTCTAGGTTTTTCATTGGGATCTGGAGCTCACCATACTGACCTAGCTAGTTGACTAAGGAGCCCCCGGAACCCACCTCTCTCCTCCTTGTCTGCCATGGGATTACTAGTGTGCATTTCTTTACCAGATGAAGGGGATGCTGGGGCCAACACTCCAGTCCTTATCTTACACTCCAGTCCTTATCTTACCTTCCAAGCACTCTCGTTATTGAGTTGAGGTATCTCCAGCATCAGTACAGAAGGTTTAGTAAGAACTAGAGTAGAGGAATTGTAGCCATCTATTTTAGTTGATTGGTTTTACTGAAGAGAAAGTCAGCTCTTTCTAACTTTGATGACAGCGGCAGTTTTCACAATAATTTGAAACAAGATGCTAACTGATGTAAGTTTTGCTTTCTGCAGAACTATGAGATGTCAAGCTTTTCTGTCACAGTGGTCACATTTTAAAAAAGCAAACCCACTGATCTTTGATAAATATGACCCTGAGTTATAATACTAGAAGGAGGCTTTCAAAATACATACCTCAAAATGACAGAGGAAGAACTTGAAACTCTACATTTTCCAAAATGAGTACTCGAGACAAAAGACTAAGTTGACAGTTTCATCCATGTGACTAGACAACTGAAACAGTGTGTGTGTGTATGTATGTGTGTGTTTGTGTGTGTGTATGTTAGTGTGCATAACGCACGTGGGAGGGCTAACTTCCACCATGTGGGTGTTGGGGAGTAACTCAGGTTATCAGGTTTGATAGCAAGTCCCTTTATTAGCTTAGCCATCTCACCAGCTTGAGAGGAACAATTTAAAAGAGGAAAGATGTACTCTGATCGGAGTGTGCTCTGATTGAGAGGTGTGCTCTGACTGGTGTATTCACAGGCTTAAGTAAATCATATGGGAAATCTGGCAGAAGAGCTCACCCTGTAGATGGCATGAAGAAAGAGAGAAAATATCTGAGATACCAAGCCATCTCTGTTTCCACCTACTATTCTCAGTTGTAGAAGGTACCACTCACATTCAGGGGTAGTCAAGCCCACTCCTTTTGTTAATCCTTACTGGCCACAGCCACAGAGGGATATATTAGCAGCTGCCTCAGTGCTTCTATTCTAATCAAACTGATAATGGAAGTTAACTAATGAGTCCACCCATCATCATCTTGGCCCAAAGTTACCTCCCTCCTAAAGCTATCTAATCTCCAAATTAAGACACTATATTTGTTACTCTTCTGTTGGCTGTGATAAAATACCATGACATGAAGCTTAAAGAGGAATGAGTCTATTTGGGCTTATGACTCTATCATGACTAGAGTAGACAGTTGAGAGCTCACATCCTTTACTGTAAACAACAAAGTAGAGAGAGCAAACTCAGAAATCATGTGAGGCACTTAACCTCAAATCCTGCCTCCAATGATTTACGCCTACCAGCAAGGCTGCATCACCCAACCCTTCCCAAACAGAACCACCAGCTGAGGACCAAGTGCTCAAACATTTTACCCAATGGGGGCATTTCTCATTCAGATCACCAAAGACACTAGCAAACTCATAATTCCACCTGGCAAGACATAACTATTTTACTCTTAAAACAAACTGATTTCTTCTTCATTATCTCATTGGCTCCAATATTCCTCGAAAGTTAAAATGTAACTTTCCTTTGACATACAAGGCAAACTCTTAGCTGTGAGCCTTCTATAAAATAATTAACAGCAACAAAATGTTACATAATCATAAGGTCCAGTGGTTGCAGAGAAAACATTCACTTTTGTCTTAGTCAGGTTTTAATTGCTGTGAAGAGACGTCATGACCAAGGCAACTCTTGTGAAGAAAACATTTGATTGAGGTGGTAGCTTGCCATTTCAGAACTTCAGTCTATTATCATCATGGCAGGGAGCACGGCAGCATGCAGGCGATGTGGGACTGACTGTCACACTGAGTGAAGTGTGAGAAGAGACCTCAAAACCTATCCCCAAAAGAGACACACTTACCCCAACAAGGCCACACCTCCTAACAGTGCCACTCCCTTTGGGAGGAATTTTCTCTCAAACCTCTATACCTTCCAAAGTTCCAGGATGGGAATTTTGGACTAAACCAAAGCAAGCTGAATGCCCTACAGGGACTTTGTTGAACACTGTTACTCCATTTCCAGCACCAGGGTCATTTAATGCTATGGCTCCCAATGCTCAGGCAACCTCTCATCTCTACGGACTTTCCACTTGTCGCACTATGATGTTTTAGGAAATGAACAAAGTTTTTGTTGACCCCTTGTAATGTAATACAAATGACTTCTAGTCCAGATGCTAAGAGTCATCACTGTCATCTGAAGCTTTGTGATGATACCATTTGTTGTTCTAATTTCTGTAGTTATTCCAATCTTCTGAGTTCCATAGAATTACCCATTAAGCTGTTCCATGTTTTCTCTAAACTACATCTCCAAGTTCTTCTATATTGTTTCTATAAACTAGATATTAAGAGTTAACCACATTATGATGTTTAGTTTCAACAACGTACCCACTCCTCTGCTACCAATTTTCCATGAGCCTGTTCATCCATGAGGCTGAGCACACAACAGGAACAATTTTAAAGAAGACATATTTATTCTGGCTAATGAAGTCGGAGGTTTCAGTCCATCATGGCAGATGCATCTGTGGTAGGTCAGTTTAAATTCCAGAGGGAAAGAACAAAGAGAGTGAGCCGGGCAGTGGTGGTGTACGCCTTTAATCCCAGCATTTGGGAAGTAGAGGCAGGCAGATCTCTGTGAGTTTGAAGCCAATGTGATCTACAAGAGCTTGTTCCAAGACAGGCACCAAAGCTATACAGAGAAACCCTGTCTTGAAAAACAAAAACAAACAAACAAAAATCCAAACCAAACCAAACCGAACAAATAGAGTAATAATTAAGGCAAACTGTCTCTTTTTATTCCTTTATTCTATCCAGAGCCCCCACCTATAGGATGGAACTACCTGTCATCATAGCTGTCTCTTCTACAGAAATTTCCTCAATAATATATTTAGAATGTGCTATTTACATCTTAAATTCTTCTAAATTAGTGAAGTTGAAAATAGTCATTAACTATCACAGATAGTTTGGGTGTAGATTTAGGAGGAAGCCAGTCTATTACATAGTGTATTTAGGCCATGTCACTTAAATTTAAATGGAGTTAGACAAAAATGATTCTTTATTACTAAACATTTACATGAAGACTGGAAGTAAATACTTTCAAAAGCATTTTTTTCCCAAAGGATACTTTTTGAACAGATGAACAGAGTGTATCCCAGACTGGTCTGGAACTCACTTTGTAGATCAGGCCAGACCTGAATTCACAGAGACCAAACAGCCTTTGCCTCTGGGGTGTTGGGTTTAAAGTTACATATCTCTGTGCCAGGATCTTGGAAATATTTGAAAAGAGTTTTCATTAGACATCACTGAAAGTAGAGGTAAAAAATTAATGGGGATAAATTTATGAAATAAATTAATGTTCAAGAGTCTGGACTACATCTTTGGTCTGACTATTCCAAGGCAATTTTAATACATACAAATAATGCTTAAAAGAATTTTGGTAGTGTTTCCTATCATTATCATCTCATACTTTTAAGTGTTAAGTATTGGTATTTTCTTATACAGATTATGTCAAATTTATGCTAAAATTTAATCCATATATATGAATGTGTATACATCATTTTCCTACAATTATTTTATTATTTCAGAATAGCAGTACATGCATTTTTCTAGAATTTTATTTTCATATGTTTCCTTTTCTTGAATTTAAAATAACCTCATATAAACGTGCTTTTTGCAGTACTTTCTCTGGGATGAGATGGTTATTAAAGTTATTATTGTCGCCATGTCTGTTCATCTTTGCTGAGAACATTATATCACAAGTATGGAAGACAAGAATAAAACGCTGGAGTTCTAGCAGATAGACAAATACCACACTATTAAAAACAATACATAGGCAATATTTTGGATTAAGATTTTTAATATGTTATTGATTTTCTTAAAATGGTGTGAATAAAAACCCATTAATAAAGATTTCATGAAAGTTTATTCATTTAGAATTTTACTTAAATTTTAACTCACTCAATCTTGAAACAATATTGTAATTCAATGCAATTGGGATGTTTTGTTCTTGTTGTTTACTTTTGAGACAAGGTTTAACTATGTAGTCCAGACTGGCTTCAAACTAACAATTTCCATGGCTCAGCCTAACAAGCACAGGGATTAGAAGAATGTGCCATACACTGAACTTTCAAAAGTTTTTTTCTGTCATGCCAATTTTTAAATAAACTACATTGCCTAAATATATAATAGTCTTTATAATTAGTCTCCTCTAGACTTTTCTTTTTTTGTTTTAAATCTTTTCAGTGGTGGAGCATTCTGCGATGTTTAACAGGGCTTGACTCTTAGAAGATAATGGTGAACTAGGAAGAAATGAATAGTAAAGCATAGTCTATCTTCCCTAAAACAGTAACAACAACAAAAAAACCAAACCAACAAAAAACCACTGCGAAATCCCAGTGAGTAAGAAACATGTGCATATTCACCTATATGTGTATGTGTGTATGTACATATGCACTGACCCCCTCTGATTGCCTGGACCTCCCGTCATACAAAGGTTAGTCATATATCACATGTGGTCAGTCTTGGCTAACTCACTTCTCATTTCCACTCCCTTCCATAAAAAGAAACAGCGCTTTTCCTGTTATATACCTTCTCTAGTCACAGTGAAGTCTAGATATAGCAGCTGAAGGTTTGTGAACTGAATTTAATTAATCCCTCTTTGCTAAAACGGAATAGTGCTAAACTGTGTTCACAGCCTTTCAATTGCCTTTATCAAACCTTCAAGGTTTAAAGAGCTTTGGGTTGCTGATAGCATCATAGGAGACCAAAAAGCTCTCACCATACCTGCAAGGAATGCAGTCTTCCTCAATAGCTCTTAGCATCACGTCTATCATTTATCACCATCTTAAAACTGAAATTCCATCTGTGCGAGATACTGTTGGTTAATAAACACCAATAAAACTTCCTCATTAGAAAAAATGGATGAATACAATTTGAATAATTTGTGTTGAGAAAATGTTTCTTCTTATCCCAATTCAGAAATCACCCAGCTACTGTTTTAACAAAACATACTTGGCACAAATCCATAACAATAGATTCTGTACAAGCTAGTGTTCACATATTCATAGAACATCAGCAATTTGGCCCTAAAACTGTGTGCTAAAACATTCTGATTGGCAGGTAAAATGCCCAGTGATTATTGTTTCCCCCAAAGCTGAGCATGACATGTTTAACCACAAGTGACTTAAAAATCTATCTGCCAATTCCTCCTTCATAACCTATAAGTAAACATCACTGGAGAGTTTGTTTTGGATTTATCTGCATTGACCAAGCTCTCATCCTCTGAATGAGCAAATGCTGAGATGAATTTTGAGTATTTTTTTTATCCTCAGGACAGCATTTATTCCGATATAAGGAACTTTATTCAAACAATTCATAGCACAGGATTTCTTCTTCAATTAGTGACTAAAGATGTAGAAATTATTCACATTTATGTAGATGATTTAAAATAGATTACCACCAAGTTGGTTGATTAGAAAATGTTTTTCTTGATCAATACTTTCGGCAAAAAAGAATGCAATCATTGAGGCCTCTACAGAAAAAAAATACGTCAAGAATAATTTCAAGATGCTTTTAATTTGAACATATTTTGGTATTATTAGCAGCAAAAATCATTAACACAGGCTTATGCAAGAAATATGCCCATTACCTTTCCTTGATTTTGCAATATCAATAGCACTAGTATTATTGCTTCTAACCATTTGTCAGTTGAGAAAAGTGGTACAAGATTTGCATATTCATGTCTGATCAATCAGCAAAGTAGTGATATTTAAACTGGTATTCAGAAATGACTCCAGGAAAAAAATACCTGAGATACAAGTTCAAACCCTCATTGAACAAATATATATA
>LOJH01010544.1:15217-27324 GCA_001685095.1 Ellobius talpinus
TGTGTGTGTGTGTGTGTGTGTGTGTGTGTGTGTGTGATGTTTATGGGTATATGCACATATATACACATATACTTAAAGGTCTATAGGTATATACCTCTGTGTGTGTGTGTGTGTGTGTGTGTGTATCAGAGGGCGAGCCTGATCAGCAGAGCTAGACTGGCTGTGTCATCTGTACTTTCTGCTGTTGTTTCATCCGTTTCATACAACCATGGCTGACACGGGACTTGCATGGCTGTCTATGCTGGCTTCAAACTTTTAATCTCCCCGTGGTGTCAGCTTCGTGAGAACAGGGATGACAGGCATATACTGCCTTACCAGGTAGTGTTTTTATAAGGTTTTCACATATTAATGATGTACATCCAAATTTTTTAATCTAAAACATAACGACAATTTTTAGAAAACTTTTTACTACTCAATATAGAAATTTGAGTTTTAGTTGTTTAAGAAACAAAGATGTGGTATTTATACATATAAAAACAGATATTGCACATAAACTCTAGATTTGTTTGTTAGGTTCAGACTACTTCCTACAAATCAATTTTAAACAATTTTTTCTATAAACACTCCATATGAGTTAAATAGGATTATAAATCTCATTTTACCATAATTTATTGTTGATGCAGGAGAACCAAAGACATTACAAATTTATATATTGTTTGGGTTCCATCTTCGTAGAGCAATGAGGACAAACTTCAAAATAATCTGAAAACAAAAGGAATGCTATTTATATGGCAAACCCATTTATCTTTCCTTAAACAGATTGCTTATTAATATGTTAATATGTTTTATTATAATTCTATCTGCATATAGATATGTTCTGTTTTATATTTAAGTCTATTTATAAGCAGACAAAAGTTTGATAGATATTAATGAAATTCCCAATATTATGAAAAAAGGTAATCATGTAGCTAGGAAACAAAGCACTCATGCATAATTCAGAGTCAACATAGAGAATTCCATGAGAGTAGCATGAATTCTCTGAAACTGAATTCATAACATTAGGAAACAATATCTACACCATGAAAATGTAAAGGCTTTATTTTCTTACTCAAATACTGTGAAACCTTCTACACACAGTCCATAGGTTTCACTGGTTAAAGGCTGTAATTTCAACAGTGCGTAGCATGTGAAGATAGGACATAGAATGCAATTTTCACAACACATCAAAAGTTTCACTCGGAATAAACATCATCCTGTCTTCATTGTGGAACTACATTGATAGTCAGGTTCAAGTGAGAACGGTCTATTTCAAGAACCTGGTGTGAAAACAGCTCTGTTATTGATTCCATACAAGAAACTAATAAGAAATATATAGAGACAATTAAAAAAGTAGGTTGGAGATGTGAACAGAAATGGTAGGATAAAGAGCGAGAGCAGGGCATGTTGTGGATTTCAGAGGAATGCATCTTGGGAACACCCAGGAGTCTTCAATTAAAGTTAAGTTTGTAGTACTTCATCCTACAACTGCTTTAGAAAAATTCAGTGCAATACAGTTAATGATGACAACACTTTATAAAATTGAAGAAATCACACACATATGAATATATACATACACATACATATATACATATACATATATGTATGTACATATATAGACAGCTAGACAGCTTTAATTACACCTGAGAGGGGAAGATTGGAAGAAAAGGGGTGAGGACAGATTTATTCTGTTCCCAGCCTCATGCTCTCTCTAGAACCCCACACTCCCTAGTTTTCTTTGAGTTATCAGTAGTGGTTTCAAGACTTCCCCCTGATCAGTTGATACAGGTACTGTAAAAATGTCAGAATTTTCTCATTTTGCAATAATAAGAAGTTAATATGGTTTTTAAATATCTATTATTATATGGTATTCTCATACAAGCTACTTACAGATTAGAAAATATCAGAATATTATTCTGATAGCATAAATTGCTGTGAGATTTATGCCACCATTAGTTAGGTGTGCGCAAACCCTAACACATAAAAGGAAGTCATTTAAGTTTCAACCATGTGTCCTTTAGCTACCCTGAACTGCGTCAACATTTTCAGGAAAAAAAAAAAAACCTCTCATCAATCTCAGCTTACATTCTTTTCAACAGCAGTCGAAAACTCGAGCTCTAAGAGCTGACTGTGAGACAAGCTATCCCGCTTTTCCTCCAAGTTGTAAGAATAGCTTAGACACCTTATTAACTTCCTTATTATTCCAATAACTAAGTTGCATTTATAGAACCCCAAATGGTTCCCTTTTAAGCTAGCCCATGCTAAAGTAAATATCATTAACTACTGCCCACGTCCTTCAGTGGCCTGCAGTTTATATTGTAAAGTAGATAGTGCATAGCAAAATCCACAGCCCCTCTGTAAGGAGTCAGAATGAGAACTGTGTGACATCTAGTGGCAGTTTTAGCAACAGCTGAGAATCTTAATCATATTTCAACAGTTTATTCTCTTTTCAGTGCTGTTTGGCACAGGTAACTTTGGGCTACTTATTTGAGTTACTATGTTTAAATCAAGATTCAGTTATATACATGTGCAAAATAAGAATTATGTTGTCTTACTTGCAAAAATAAGGTCGTATGACAGCTGGGCTTAATCTCAACAGTATGCTGTTTCCTTGGAGATATATTTTTCTTTTTGATCATTTTGATAAATTTAATTCTTCTGATATCAATATATATTGATATTGATATCTGATACTCAAATATCTCATATCATGAGTTTTCTTATATTTGGACATATTAAAATTTATGTTAAGGCACTGTATTAAAATTAAAACTTCATGTTTTGTATTGTCTACTTCTTTTAAATGAATGAAGAACCACTGTGAAACACAGGGCTGGTTCTGTAATCCCAGCACATGGGAAGCTAAGGCAGGATGAAAGCCAAGGAGTGTGAAGCCAGCCTTAAGTACATGGTGAGGCTGAGACCAGCCGGGACTACAAAAGTGACACTTTGTCTCGAAAGAAAAAAAGAAAGGAGGGAAGAAAGGAATGAAGGAGGAAAAAGAAAGATTAAGAAGAGAAAAATTAAAGAAAAACAAAAACAATAAAAAAGGAACAGCAAAAAACATAAAAATAATCACATATTCATTGTATTCTGAAGCAAAATTAGGTAAAAAGCTTGACGGGTACTTGTCAAATTCTTTAAAACTTCACTGAATCAAATCTAAGTTTGATCAAATCTAATTATGCATAGGTTATTATCAAACTAGTCAACATATTCTTGCAAAAAATTCATGAAGTTTAAGGGAAGCATATTAAATAATGTACATAAAACTCAAGTACTTTTGGTGAGAGTAAAATGGTTTATTTGTATCAGTTTATTTCATTTTTTAATTTATTTAAATAACATTTTCCCATTTATTTTGCATAACAACCAGTTTCCCCTCCCTCCTCTCCTCCTGTCTCTTTCCCATCTACCACCCCCAGCCACTCCTCCTCCATCTCCATTCAGAAAGGGGCAGACCTCCCATGGGCTTGCACAAAGCATGGCACATCAAGTTGAGGTAGGGCTAACCTCCTCCCCCTTGCATCAAGGCTGGGCAAGTCATCCCACCATAGGGAATAGGTTCCAAAAAGCTACCTCATGCACCAGGGATAGGTGGGAGAGAGTGATAGATAATGAAGAATCATTTGTGCCACAGATCTGTGATCATTCTAGTATAGTAACTACATAGTTGAAAATTTAGTTCTACTCACTCATTCATCCACTCCATACTCAATAATATTTATCAAATGCTTAGCATGTTTCGGTAATGCTTGTGGAAAAGGGGATATTCTTTCAAATATCACTCTGTTTTATGTCCTTTGAGGTCAGTGACAGATGGTGTGCCTTTTCAGAGTGGCCATAATATTGCTCAGTTTATGGTCTAACCAAAATTCCAAAAATGGTGTCTTAATCCAGAAAAAATTTTTTTTTTCATTTTTCTGATTCCTCTGAACAATGTCTTTACCCCTGGTCATCAGACCTTAGGTATCTAGGCACTATACATTTCTTTTCATTGGAATCTTGATCAATTGAAATTTTCTATAAGAAAGGGGGTTATTAAATTTCAAGTCAATCACTAGGTAAGTACTGGAGCTAATAAAGATTAAAAGACAATCAATAGTCATATAGTCAGTCTTTTTGTGCAAATTGATGACTTCAGTCTCTTCCTTTGACATTATGCTTCATTGTCTAGTTATAAAAATACAATGTGCTACAAGATTATATGTATACATATTGTAATGAAAATACTTTGTATGGTACCGATTCAACAACTAATTAGATCCTGGATGGAAGTTATTCCTCTCAACTTGCTAAATATGCTTTCCTACTTGGTCAGAGAATTCCAGTTAACAGCACTATTTATAGCCCAAAGGAAGTGCTCCTAGGCAGCATCAGCTTGCTCCACAGTCTGTGTGATTCTGAGGATAAATCACTGTGAGTAAAGATATACAATCTACAATGATCTATCGCAACTGAAAATCAATACATCAAGAACATAAAAGAGTCTGGGACAACTTACTTGCCAAGCCCTAAATCAGGCATGCATATCAACGCCACATGGGATGCAATATCTCATAAAAATAAGCTTAAAATTCTTAAAATATATGATTAATGAAACTAGCACAGCTTGAAATATATATAATACTGCTTACACTAACCAATATTTTATACTCAGAGTTTTATGCTTCTGAGAAATGGCATTTACATACACAATATCAACAGTGATGATAAATCAGAATTTCTTGCTCCAAAGTCCAATTCTTTGGGTAGTGATTCATGTTTCACTTTTGAAAATGGTGATTTACACTAATGTATTTCTCATAAAATATTTAATACTTCTTAAAATTATTGCCAAAACTGTGCTCTAACCACTTCTATCAGGATGCCCACAGAAACCCTTCCCAAAGCAATCATAAATTTTTGAAATTTGATATTTTACAATAAAGTGACAATATTTCATACACTGAAAATTCTCGTGCCACTAACTCCACGCCTCCTCCTCTGCCTACCCATCTGCTGCAGATATCCACAGATCATAATGTATGGGGTGTGGAGAATTCATTGCCTTAATGCGGTCTGGGATCAGTTCCACTGACAATCTCTGCCCACTGCTGTATTTCTAAATGTAACCCAAATCATGGTTTGAAGGAATTCTTATCAGAAAGCCTTAGCAACACTAAACTTCACCCAAGGATGGACTTCAACCTTCTGGAGTAAGCCTCCACTCTGTGAACTTTAAGTGCAAAGGCTCTCCACATCTGACCACCAAATGTAATACTCTCCAATTGCCATTCTCTGTTTCATGTCTCCAAGGGACCGCTTCGCTGCTTATACCTTGAGACAATTTTTATAGGATTGTTCCCCCTCATAACAGTTTTCTCCTATTGACAATGGCTTCCTCTTACCTAAAGCCAGGAGGAGTAGCATCAAAAACATGGAGAGTCAGCTGATGCTAGTGGGTATCATGTTTACAGTAAAACATGATCAAACCTACCCCCATATTTCATCTCCAATTTCCCACTTAAACGATGCATTTTAGATAGCAGTTAATGAGAGATTACCTCCTTTGGAAGTTTGTAGAGCAACATCGGATAACATGATAATCAGTCTTCGGGAAGGAGATTATCGTGTCAGTTCCTGCTCAGGAACCTCTGGATCCTGAGTCTGAAGTTAATCTATAGAGACTTACCTTCTACCTTTAGAGAGTGGGGGCAAACAGGGGTTTCTACACCCTGATAAGACTCTCTGCTGATGCAATAATCAAAATTGGACAAAATCAAACCAAATTAGATAAAGCCCAGATTTAATGGATACAAACGCTCCCAGTTGGCTTTCCAGCCCCATAGAGAGGAGACAGGAAAGGAAGACAGGAAAGCCATGTGTTTGTTCTCTGGGGGGCAGTTTAAATACCCTTTGGGAGTGGTCTTGAGTATCTCTAGGGAGGGGTCATCATTTGGCAGGCTTTCTCAGTGGCGGGGGTAGTCTGGACTGAGGCAACCCCAGGGGAGTGGGCTTGGGGTGAAACTTCCATGTGAACATTCCAGACTCTTTGGATATATGGATGCCAGGTGTTGGAGTGAAGCCTCCACCCAAACAGTAATAGCCCTGGTTTGGAAGTCTCTTGGACAACCCTGACCAACAACTCAAAACAGTGTTTCTTATGTCTGGTATTGGGCCTTTTGTTAGGGAGTCTTTGACTCTTTGAGGGAGCATTGTCTTGCCAGAGGAGAAAAGTTCATTAAGACTGAGTATGCTCTTTTATTCACAAAATTATGTGTACTTTAGGTTTTTTGTCATAGATAGTTAATAGTGTGATTCCATAAGACTTTCAGACACCTTATTGTTAAGTCACCTTCTACTTCCCTTTATTTACCTGTCCCCCTGTTACCTAAAGAGTCCTCTTCCTTTTTTCATTTCCCAGATCCGTATGAGTCTGATATTCTTTACAAAATTCAACACTCCCTGATCCTATGAAAAGTAGACTCCAGGAGGCAGTCTTTCAGTTTAGAGTCTGCTGGAATCTCCTAAGTCCTGGGTCCAAAGCGTACCGTTTCTTCAGCAATGGAGACTTGCATGCCACATGTGAGAGGCAGTCAAGGACAACAGTGATGGTTTTGGGAGTCATTTGAATGTGTAGTTTCACATGCCTGGTCTTGGATTTTGTGTCAAGGAGTCTATGGGTCCTGTCTAAAGTATCGTCAGCTCAAGTGTCATAATATATTCATTTGAAAAATATACATTCATTTGAAAAATCCAATGTCCATTTAAAAATTTAAAGTCTTTTACCAGTTGGCTCCCGTAAAATCCTAAGCAAGTTGTATACTTGCTTACTCCCAGAAGGAAGAACAAGAGTGTAAAAATAATAACATCAAAGCAGAAGCCAACATCCAGTATTATTAGCAAATTTTACTAGTTCAGTGTCCAGCATCAGGAACTCACTGGGCTGCAAGGAGTGTTCAATTCTACTGCTAGAATTCTACCATCCACAACACGCAGTTTGTTTCAGAGTCTTAGGCCAGTTCGTCTGCACACCTGTCATTGTCCTTCATGGTCATCTCAATGTCCTGGCATTGCCAATGTCCTGGGGTCTCCACTGCAACTGAGGCTAAACCTTTACCAATGGCCTCTCTTGGCCTCTCTCAGTATTAATCCTTGGTTGTTTTCCATAACTCCTTCATGCCTTCCAAACTAGTACTATATGGGATTCTCTTACATAGTTCCAAGCTTGGCTCCCAGCTGAGTCAGCTTCACTCCCTCCCACCTGCTGGAGCATCCCCTGTGTCCTGATCCTGAGGAAATACTTTCATATGATACTTCACATCAGTGATGCTGGTCTCTAATTAATCATGTCTTATTTTTCAGCTACAACAAACCAGCATACATTGTCCTAGTATAGCAAAGAAGGCTTCATTTGAAAATGTTCTTAATCTGAAATATCATATGAACAACAGTGATAGAGTCATTGAGTCTCTCAAACTTCCCTCTGAAACTTCACAAACTAGGTTTCCATCACCAGGACTTCTCTCATCGTTTTCTCTCCAAGATTCCATGGAAGAACTCATGAAGCTCAGAACCCTCAATAACATGTAAAGCTCAAAGTTACTAGCATTTCTACAATCCTTTGCAAAGCATGATCAGGTCCATCACAGCAACAGCACCGATCTCTTGGATCAATTTCTGTATTATTTCACTTTCTGTTGTTGTAATAAAACACTTCACAACAACTTGGAGAAAAGTAATTTATCCTATCTCACAGCTTGTCATGGAGAAGAGAGGTCATGGAGAAATGTTACTGCTTGGTTCCAACTGGTTTGGTTTCTCATACCGTTAGGGTTGACCTGTATGTGTGTGTTGGGGTGGGCATCCTCATTCCCTTTAGGTCTGTTGGCCATCAGTCCAAGAGAGGAAAGAGACAGAAGGGGTGGCAGAAAACGTTGTATGTGGCCAATGAGCACTAATGGAGACATCCCTCCAGAATCCAGACTTTAGAGAATCAGCCTAATTGTATTCCAGAGTATAAGGAATGTAAAAAATTGGAGAGCCCAGGAACAATCTCTAATTTGCATTAAGTGGCACTTCTATCACGAGGCTTAGTATGTTGCAGTAGAGTCCTATCGCATAGATCTTAGCACAAGTCTTAGCAGGTATCTGTGCCAAGCTAAAGATGAATCAGGCCTCTGGTTTAGACAGGTTTTAGATAAGGTCAGTCCTCCAGGCTCAGGGACATTCTCCAGATAAGGGCAGGTAGAGAGTAGGAAGCTCTGCTAGGGAGGGAGGGAGTTTCCATATTGTCAAGCTTACAGAGAAAGCAGTTAGGGTTTGGCAGACTGTGACTTCTAACCAGTCGCACTGTGTGCCTAGGAGTGGGACCACTCACAGTTGGCTGGACCCTGCTGCATCAAGTAGCTTATACGAAAATACCTTATGCCTGATCACAATCCAATGTGATGATGGCTGCCCCTCAACCGGGATTTCCTCTTCACACACACATACATAATTGTGTCAAGTTGTTAGTCACAGCCTATATTTTAAATACAGTGGCCTGGGTCACAAATATATTATCCTAACCATATCATATTATGTTCTTGTTAGGGTTTTTATCATAGAGAAGCAGTTAGAGAATACGAAATCCATAGAATTTGAGTTTGGGTTATCCAGATTTGAAAGGTACTATATTTGCCTCTTGGCAAAGAGAACTTCCCCACAATTCCTGTAGGTTCAGTAAATTTGGCAGATTTTGTGGAAGACCATCTGTGTAAGAATTCTCAGCTTTCTCTAGCATGTAAGTTCTGTGGCTGTATTAAGAACAGTTTCAGGATGCTATTTCATTAGTTCTGTCCAATTTTAAACATAGGAAGATGTTTAAATTGTTTGTGCTCAATTAATTTTTATTTTTGGTCTTTTCAGTTAATACTTGAAATTGCTAATGGTAATTATGAACTGATATCTGCTGATTAGAATTTCTAAGTACCTTCTTAGTTTAGTCTGGTTAATAATTAAATAGATAATTATCTGTTAGACCTTTTCATATTTTTGGGCATTTCTATATGTATAGAATACATAAAGTCAGATATATTTCATATTTCATTACTTTATTGTGTCCTTATAGGCACAAATATTCAAAGAAGTGCCCTAAAATAATATTATAAAGGTACTATAAATAAATAAAGCTACAGAGTTATTCATAAAATATGTTTCTCCACCTCAAGAAATATTAGAAAAGGATTTCTAAAAGGAAGCCAAGCACAAGATTGTTCTTACAAAAGAAGGAGTTATTCAGTTCCTGATTTTCCAAAGCAAAAGTCAAATAATTATTTGAGGTATTCATTCAAAATATGAAATTCATCATGTACCCTAAATTTATACTTATAATTCATGATATGACACTATGTTTCTAGCTGCTTTCAGAGTAGAATACATTTATTTATAAGAATTCTAAGTATTTACAAATTAGGAATAATTACTAGCAAACATGAAATTTAAATTGTTCAGTAAAAGAAAAATATTCTATTATTTATTTCACCCCTCAGGAAATTATATTTGGAATGAAATTAGCTTTTGACAGACATTTTTTAACTTAAAATGGAAAAGCAGAGGGAAATGAGAAAAGATTGGTCTTCATGAAGAGAAAATATAAGATGTGGTAGCTAGAGCTAAAAAGGGATGGAGCAAGAAACAGAGGCTTTGTAAAGAAAGATGGAAAGTGACTAGGAAAAAAATGCTTATAGTTTCTCTGTTATAATATTAACTCAAATATAATCTGTCATTTAAAGGGGGTTGGAAGCAGTTCTATAGCCAACAAAAGGACTATAACTTGCACTGTATCATGAAATTTTTATTTAAAATACACTATTAAGAGGCTGAGGAAATTATTCAGTGGGGAAATGTCTGCTACACAAGCGTGAGGGAAAGTTGAGTACAAATTAACTGCATGTTTGTAACTCCAACTGCCTAGCCAGCTAGTCCCGACAACTGATGTTTTAGTAACAGACTCTTACTCGAAGACTAAGTTGGACTGCTACTGAGGAAGACACCTAACATCAGCCTTTGACCTCCACTGGTACACACATGGCCATAGAGGCCCTTGTGTACACATGAATGTACATGTAAACTAACATACACCACCACCCACATATTAAAATGGGAAAAATTAATTCATTAATATTTAAAAAGTCAGATTTACTCATGACTGAATGTTTTATGATTATTTATTAGTGTGTGTATGTGTGTGTGTGTATGTGTGTGTGTTTGAGATGAGGAGAAAGTAAAATTTATGTCTTTTAAGGACTCCATGAGAAAGGCAAGTTATTCCTGGAATGCATATCTATTATAGAAAGTTAAATTTAAAAATATTAAAATTGTCAGAGGAATGATCAAAAAAATCAACTCCTGGTCAACTCCTGGCAGAATGATGCTGCAAATCTTGGTGACCTAATGATTCAATTTTAATCATCAGAACCTCTGACTTCCATATTTGTTTCATATGGCACATGTGCCTGCTCTCTCTTTCTCTCTGTCTCTCAAAAAACCTGTGTGTTTGTGTAATATGTAAATAAATGCAATAAAATCATATTTAAAATATCCTGAAATTTGCAGAAAAATAAACACTCTCTGACCAAGATACTCCTAGGGAGTGGTTTGGCTCTATTTAGCCTTTGCACTAAAATCTTAGTGGTGAATCTACTATCATCTCTTCACTATACCTGCATAGTTTTTAACTGCATTTGAAATGCTTGTTGTTATACCCATGGGTAAGTATATCTTTCTCTCCTCATCAAAGAGCTTTTCTTTTCAGTAGATGGAGACTATGACAGAAAGCTGCAACTGGTAAAAATACAGAAAACAACTTATCATGGGTATCATGAGGTGTTTACCTCCAGAGACACAATGTAAGTCTTACACCTAAGACTTAGGAAACATCACCAAGATGGGGCAGATAGATTTTAAGAGCCAGAGGACTGAGGGAGATTTCTAAGAGATTAGAGGGAGAGAACACAGGAAAGGTTGGAGGAAGGAAAAAATGGAGTAAATGAGGTAGTTATATTTTAATTAAAATACAAAAAAATACTAAGATAAAAGAAAAAAGAAACCTTGTTCTGTCCTTGTGGTACAGTGTTATTGATCAAATGAATTAACAAGTCAGTTTTTTCATAAACACACTGAGAATGATAAAATGATATAATCATGTATTGAGCATTAAGCTAAATAAGTTATGGAATCAATTCAATAATTATTTCACAATAAATGTTTAATAAAAGTAGATACTATTTTCATAAACTTTCCAAAAATTAATCAAAAATTTTCTCATCTATATGTTGTTTTTGTCTTTACTATTACTATTTTTCAATAAAGGGTTTAGGACTGGAGATGTAACTCTGGTAGACAGCTTGCCTAGCATGCCTGAAACTCTCTGGGTTCAAGCCCCAGCACCACATAAACCGGTCATTGCAGAACTCAGGAGGTGGAGAGAAGGGGGCTCCAGAGTTTTGGTCATCCTTGGCTTTAGAGTCAGTTTGAAGCCAGGCTATCATATATAAAAATTTGTCTAAAAGAGAGACATAGAGAAGAAATGCACAAAAATGCTTAATATAGTAGTGATAGGTATTCTAGCATTGTTGACAAAAACGACATATATTGATACATAATACATGGTGTGCTAAGACTCAAGATATTTCATCTTCCAATAATAGATGTATTACAATAAAATTAAATGTAAAAAGTACTTTGTAATATATGTTTGCCTATGGAGAATGGTATCGATGCATGCAGTTGTAACAGACTTAGAGACACATAGAAAAATTTAACAAAGTCAGTTGTTTGTTGTTCAAAAATAACAAGATCTCCTGAGTAAATTGGAAGCATAGGGACCATGGGAGAGGGTTGAAGGGGAGGGGAGAGGCAGGGAAGGGAGCAGAGAAAAAAAGTATAGCTCAATAAAATCAATTAAAAAAAACTTCTATAGCATACAAACCCACAGCTTTGCAATGAGATTTTTCTACATCTCATCTAAATTCTACCACTCATTCCTGTTTGAAGACCATTCCCTTCCTATGGTCTTAGGAAAAGGTGCTAGACAAATTTGTGTTGTGATTAGGGGAGCAGGCCTGCTTTTCATCCCACCCAGCTCCCGCACGGCTAGCTTTACA
>LOJH01010545.1:2870-14740 GCA_001685095.1 Ellobius talpinus
GAGAGAGAGAGAGAGAGAGAGAGAGAGAGAGAGAGAGAGAGAGAGATCTGGGATGCAGAAGCAGCTCCTGAGTATGATTCTAGCCACAAAAGACTGCCTTTTGAAAAGGAGTGTCTACAAGTCAGAGCCGGTGGTGAAAATCTGCACTCCCAGTACTCAGGAGGTGGAAGCGGGAGGACAGAGCGTTCAAGGCTGTCCTGGGCTCCATGGTGATTTCAAGGCAAAGTAACATAGGAAGACCCTAAGTCTACATGGGTAAAGCACCAGTGAAGCAAATACATCAGAGGAATCTTAGGGATGTCGAGCATCCAAAGCCCACAATCAAGGTAGACTGTATATCTGAATAAGGAGCAAAGCCCTCACTTACTCTGAGAATAGAGCCCACATATAGGTCTCTGGTCTGGACCAAGACATCCTGGCTGGTTGACCAGAAGTTTAATGCTTTACTGTTTCTATATAACACATCAGCAATGAGAGTGAAAGACGTGGAAGGATGTGGCCCCGAGTGCACCACACACTGCACTTGCTCTAAACAGCATTAGCATCCAAAACTCAGATGAACACTGCAACGGAACCAGCTCCTTCAGGCTCCCGTGACTTCGGTTTTCCTACTGTGAACCATAAGCTAACCAAGTCTTTGTTAACTTACTTTGCTAGGGCATTTTTATCAGAGCAATTAGAAAATAAACTACAACCGTCAGTAAAATATTTTTTTCTGTAAATGGAGGGACCTCAATTCAATCCCCAAAACTCATGTGGAAAAAAAAATCTGGATGTGGTGGCACATGCTTGTAATCTCAGTGCTGGAAAGGGAAAGAAAGAGGATGTTTGGGGTTCTGAGAATAGCCAGCCTAAGATGCTTGGGGTTTAGTGAATGACCAGCCTAGCCTACCTGATAAGTTCCGGGTCAGTAAGAGACAGTGTCTTGACAAACAAGGTGAAAGTTGCCTGAAGAATGATGGAAGGTCATCTCCTAACCCCCCAGGCATGCATGCATAGAGTGCACACACACACACACACACACACACACACTGCACACACAGGCATATATATGCATTACAGAGGCAGGGCCGTGTATAACTTATAAAAGTCCAGTAGTTTAAAATCTGTTTCTATTATTCTACACAGACTCACCCTGGGAATTTTCCAAATAGCCATCAACTAGATGTGAGTGCTGGCTTGGAGTCAGCTAGACATCTGTGCTAATTTCCCAGAAGAATACCCACAGAAGTATAGAAACATACGTGCCAACAGTAAACCAAAGCTAAGAGAGATTACGGGTCAAAGTGTGGGGAGAGTTTCCACTAGGGGTCACATTCCTGGGAATGATATAGAAAGAAACCAAGCACACACTCTAAACCACAAGAGGAAAACATAGCCCTGGAGAAACTGAAAACTCATACCAAATAGTTGACCTTTGGGCTCTGATAGAAATTCCAGAATAGTGGAACGACACGAATGGGGGGGGTGGAGAAGAAAAGAGAACACTTTTGAAACGAAGGTGGCTACTGTCGAAAAGTAAACATTACCCCGGACCAGAGAAGCAAAAGAACTTTGATAGGTACCACACGCAAACCACGTGGAAGCCAGCATCCAAACATCTCTGTGAAGGGACGCGGCAACCGTGAACAGTGCCGTGATAACACGGGCAGCTTTGGTATGTTGACTTTGCTGCCTTTGGATGTGTAGCACAGGAGCGGGATGATGGGGCTGTTTGGAAGAGCCAACATTTTCATAGCAGGAATGATTCATTCTAATTCACCCCTTGAGGATCATCCTGAGGGTTAGCTTAATTGAAGCCTTCCTTTGGGATCCTGTTCAGGGCTGTTTAGTGTACTGTTTCTCGGATGATGAAGTGGCGGCAGTGACATTCCTTTCTTGTGCTTTTCCTGTTAATACAAGGAGCCCTCTGCGCCCGTGGGTTCTTGTTCTGGTTTTGTGTTAAATGCTTTGACAGACACCCCGAGACAAAGCAACGCAGAGAAAGAAAAGGGTTTAATTGGTTTCCAGTTCCAGGTTATAGTCCGTCATTCCAGGAACTCAAACAGCTGGTCACATGCCATCCACAGCCAAGAGCAAAGAGAAAATATCTCAAAGCTGACTTTCTTCACTCCCACACAGCTCAAGTTCCCTTGCCTAGGGAATGGTGCCGCCTGTGATGGGCTGGATCTTCCCATACCAATTAACAATTGAGACAGTTCCTCACAGACAAGCCCAGGGGCCAATCTAACCTAGGCAATTTCCCATTAAGACCCTCTTCTTAGGTGACTGTAGGTTGTTTCATGTTGACACTACTAACCCTGTGATTTCAGGCCACAGTCAATCAAAAGTAATTTAAAAACCCCATCTGTAGGGAATATGCATGGACATAGCACTTTTGTCCTATTGGGAATTATAGACCTCCTGGAGATTTTCTTTGAGATAAGGACTTATGATGTGTGGATCTAAGCATAGCTACCCAAGAGGACACAACTGACAAATATAAAATACCCCTCTAGTAGCAGAAACAGATATGTTTTATAAAGTGTCCCTGTATGGGCCTGCGGAGCCATCCAGCTGCAGAGGACCTAGCATGGATAGGGGCTGGGTTTAGTACCCAATATTAGAAGGGAAAAAATGTCATCCTTAACATTCACCAAGACTGATCGTATAGGAGGGTATAAAATAAACCACAATATAGCAACTAACGCCACAAAGTATGTTCTCTGGTCAGGATGGAGACACGCTCAAAACAAGTGACTGAAAGACAGGAAAGACAGGAGAGGTCCAGTTGTTCCAGATGTTCTGAGGCTGGGCCAGGAAAATCTCAAGTTCTAGACCAACCTGTACCAGAGAGTGAGTTCAAGACCACACTGAGAAACTTAGTGAGACCCCGTCTAAAGAAGAAAAGAAAGGAAGGAACGTGATGAAAAGCAGCCTGGGACAACAGCCCAGTGGTAGAATGTTTACCCAGCAAGTTTGAGGAGAAGAAATGAAGGGAGAGAGGGAAGAAACAGACAAAAGAATTTTCTAGACACTAGGAAATTTCAGACTCGGAGAACATTTCTAAATGCATAGTCCAAAGGACCCATCTAAATATAAATAAAAACAGAGAGAGTTGAACGAAAGTGAGGACACTGCATCATGTCAAAATCCAAGTTTCTGCCTTAAACAGGAAAGAGAAAGGAATGAAGCTTAGGAGGAAAAAAAAACAGTAAAGATGAAAAGAAGTTCATAATAAGGGTAGGAGCCCAAAACATGAGGGAGAATGACAGAGGAAAAAGAATTTCTTTGAAAGAAATTAATAAAATTGGCAAACTATAAGCAAACATACAGAGAAAAACACACCAACCACTAATGCCAAAATTAAAATGTATTTTCATTCAATTTTTTGTTAGCATTCAAAATAATGGGACTTATGATGCCATGCCACAGGGGAAAAATCATCTCAACCTTGCTCAGAGACTGGGAACACTGCAGTCAATCCTGCAGCCATTAAAGGGGTAAGTGAATTCTGTGGGCCATTTTATACCCAGAAATTCAATAACGTAGCAGAATTGGCCAGTTCCTGCAGGGGAACCTACTAAAACTCAAACAGATGAAATGGCATAATCCAAGGAGTACTATAATCATCAGAGAAATTGAGTTCGTCATTTCAAAGCTGCCTAAAAAGCACCATGAGAAGTTGTCAACCCCGGCTACCTTCTGTGAGGAAGTCGTCCATTCAAATATGAATTAACACCAATTTAATGTAATTTCCACCATAAACAATCTTCTACGATCTCCCCAACAACACAGTAGAGGCAGATATATTTCCCAACTTATTTTATGAGACCTTATAAAAACCAGGCAAATAGTACCAAAGGGAAGAAGAGGAAAAGGGAATGGAAGGTGAGGGGAGGAGAAAAGAAAATGAAGGAGAGGAAGGTAATAAGGAAGAGGGAAGGGAAGGAAGAAAAAAAACAAATGGAATAGGAAAAGGAAAGGCAGAGGAGAGGGAAGAAAAATGGTAAGGGAAGAGGAAAAGGAAGGAAAGGGAAGAGGAAAAGAAAAAAGAGAAAAGGAAAGAGCCAGCTGTGGTCATTATACCAACAATCCTAGCACTCAGGACACACACACACACATGCGCGCGCACACACACACACACACACAATTTTTTTTAAGATTTAAGGGGCTGGAAGATGGCTCGTGATTAAAGCTCTTGCCACACAAGCATGAGAATTCAAGCTCAGATCCCCAGAGTTTACATAAATGCCAGGTGGTCATGGTAGCCCACTTTCAATTCCAGCCTCAGAAAGTGGAGAAGAGGGATTCCCCAGAACAAGCTAACTCGTGAGACTAGCCATATCAGTGAGCTCTGGGTTTGATTGAGAGATCCTAACTCAGGGAATAAGGTGAAAGAGTGATGGAGGATAATTCCTGACAACCTTGGGCCTCCATATATTTATGCACACATATGCACACACACAGGCACACACACACATGCACACACCCATGCATGCATGCACACACACCCATGCATGCATGCGCACCCACAACATGCATACACAAATGGAAAAAGAAAAACTTATTGTACTACATGAACCAAGATTAATAATGATATTCATATATTTTTTAGTTGCTAAGACAGTAGATCTTAAATGACTTTAATCATTGAAAAATGTTAAATAGGGAAGGTTAAGTCAACTAGCTTGATTTAGACATATCAAAATGAGTGCCTCTGTGTATGTAGACAGCACACATGTATTCATATATACCGTATATATCAGATCATGAACACTGTAAGTTGAATTGTACATAATTTCATTTGTCAATTAAAATAATTCTCTGTGGTGCCAGAGAAATGGCTCAGTTGGTAAAATACTTGGCTCGCAAACCCAAGGACCTGAGCTCAGTCTCTAAAATCCATATTTAACACAAAGAAACAAACAAAAAACCCAGGCATGGTATTGAGTATTTATAACCCCAGTGATGGAGAGGCTCCTGGGGCTAGCAGGCCGGCCAGCCTAGCCTACTTAGCAAGTCCCAGGCCAATGGGAGAACCTGTGAGAAAAACAAGGTGCATAGCATCTGAGAAACAACATTTGAGGTTGTCCTTTAGCCTCCACACCCCTACACACACACACACACACACACACACACACACACCCCAAACAAATAAAAAATTCCTAAAATTCTGGACATAGGCCTGGGAATATAGCTCAGCTATATGATGCATTTACTGTGGACAAAGCCCTAAATACTCAGCAATATCAGGCAAATTGGATCAACACAACAACCAAGTACATTTCTATTTACAAAAGATGACCATGGTACATTCTACAAGGAAGACTAAATACTTAGACATAAATGTATTAGTGCAGCTGTAGGATCAGTGTATTCAAAAATCATAAGACCTGAATAAAAGATATCAGAGCCATAAACAAACAGAGTGATAATCATAAGTAATAAGCACACAAATTCCTCCAACTCTATCTATGTTTATCCCCATTAGTATCCCAGGAAAAATTTTGTGGACAAAGTTGAAAGAGATAGAGAGTGGGCAAGCTCACCCTAGAATTCGCATAGGAAGATGACCTTAAAATAGCTAAAACAATCATGATGAGGAAGAAGAAAGTGGGTGGAACCACTTAGCTGATATGAAAACTTAATATATAGCTACAGTAACTTAAGCCACACAGAATCGGCAGAGAGAGCTGTAAGAATCAATGGAACAGAATTGAAAACCCAGAAATAGACCCATTTACATATACTCTATTGATTTTTCTGCAAGACTGTCAAAGCAATCTTATGGAGAAGTGGCAGGCTATTTCAACAAACTACGCTGGAAAAGTAGGCATCCATAGACCCTCTCCTAAAAAGAACCTTGACTTAAACACACCTTACACAGAAATTAACTCATAGACAGTGTCTGCGGTTGGGGAGTGGTTTAGAGCATCTACTGCTTTTGCCGTGGACCGAAATCTGATTCCCAGTACCCAGTTGATGGCTCCCAATCACCTGTAACCCCAGCTCCAGGAAATCTGATGTTCTCTTCTGACCTCCACGGGCACCTGCACTCGTGTACAAATTCTCACACATAAATATACATGCATACACTTAATTAAAAATAAAACACTTTTTAAAGAAATGTCTGGTAGGGGTCAGGAGAGATGACTCAGTGATCAAGTGCATTCCCTGAACTTCCAGAAGAGCAGAGTTCACTTCCCAGCACCCATGATAGGTGGCTCACTCCTGTCTGTGACTCCAGTTCCATGAGATGTCTCTGGCACCCTCAGGCACCTGCCCTCACACGCACATACTTACATGCAAACACACACACCTATGCATAGTTAAAAACATGAAGAGGATTTTGTTGTTGTTGTTTGAGAAATGCCTAGGACATTGGTGAGACACGTCTCTGGGGATGCTTGTAAGGACATTTCCAGAGAGGATAAGCTGAGGACATGGGATGGAACAAAACCCAGATGAGCCCCAGAAGCCCCCTCTCTCTGCTTCCTGACCCATCAAACAGCCCTGTACTCCCACTGCGACTGCCAAGAGCCACTCTGCCCCTTCCCTTCCCCTTTACTCCCAAGCAAAAGAAACTCATCCCTTTAGATCACTTTAGCCAAGTATTCACAGTAGTGAGTGTGTAACAGAAAAGGCCAGAAATTCCAGGAGAAAGTAAATATAAATTTATTTAAAAAGGCTATGCCTTACTACAAAGGAGTAGCTTCTCCTTTTGCAAACCTTGTTATGCAAAACAAAACAACACCAACAGAGACCAGCTTTCCATGTCTCTCATCTTCTGATGTAGCCTGTTCTTCCTACAGGAAGCTCCATGTGTGTCAACAGGGGTGGACCAGGGTCCCGATTGACTTTGATTGTCAATTTGACACAGTTTAAAGCAACCTGAGAACAGTCTCAGTTCCTAGGCTGCTAGTAATGTCTGCTAGATCATGTTGACCTATGGGTTTGTCTCGGGGTGGGATTACCTTGATTGTTAATGCTCACTGTGGGCGGCCCCACTCCCTTAAGTTGCAAGTGTTTGGTCAGCGTGTTTCCTCACAGCAACAGAAAGGAAACTAAAACAATCCAGCAAGCTGAGAGCCTGTGTGTTAGCACTCACCTCACTTTCCTTGGTGTCTTCCTTTCGCATTCAGTCAGGGACCCAAGGCCACAGGACAGTGCCATCCACACCACGTTTGTTCGGCAAGATTCTTCCTCACTCTTTCAGTACCCTCCAAAACACTAAGGCTCTAGGCATTTCCTCATCTAATCAAGTTGTTGTCATTAACCATCACAAGGGCAAAAGGTACCACTAGTGATTCAGGGGCGAGATATGCTGGCAGTTAACAACCACTAGACAGGACTCTCTGGTAGAGAAATGAAAACTAAAATCCTATTGAACTATAACTTCCGAGCTATCAAAATGACAAATTAGAGAATAAAGAAAGTATGATAATACCAAAACTAGAAAAGAAGGGGAGGCGCTGAGGCTGAAGAGATGGCTCAGAGGTTAAGAGTATGTACTGCTCTTACAGAGGACCAAGCTCAGATACCCACACCTACACTGAGCAGCTCACAGCTGCCTGTAACTCTAGCAGGGGATCTAACATACCCTCGTGGTTTCTAGGGGTAACTAAGTGTGTGTGTTTATGTGTGTGTGTGTGTGCGCATGAGTGAGTGTGTGCATGCATGTGTGTGTGTGCATGAGTGAGTGAGTGTGTGTGTGCATGTGTGTGCATGAGTGAGTGAGTGTGCGTGCGTGTGTGTGCATGTGTGTGTATAGGATCTCATACACATATATTTGCAGTACTAAGGGCTGAACACAGGGTCTCATGCATGCTAGATAAGCATTGCACTTCTAAGCTCCATTTCCAACTATGCTCATCCAAAAGTGGTGAAATTTACATCAGCCATGAAGATGGCTGGGTCACGTCAGTAAAGTACTTGTCACTCAGACATGAGGACTTGAGTTCAGCCCTCCAGCTCCTACATAAATATTCCAGGCATGGTAATACATGCCTGAATTAATAACACTGAGGAAGCAGAGACAAGAGGATCCCTGAGCCTCACAGCCAGTTATTCTTGCCTAGGAGGTGAGCACCAGGTACAGTGAAAGAACCTGTCTCAGAAAAATAAGGCAGAGAGAGACTGAGGAAGACATCACAATCAAGATACTGAGTCATTTCGTCACAGTAAACACAAGGGTTCCACATGTCACCCCTGTATAAATGATCCATGTCATTTTAGCCTCCTTGCCTGCCAACTACTGTCCACTTGTATTGCTAATTCTAAAGAAAAAATATTTATGGATGTATGCTTGTGTAGAGGGCAAAGGTCAAGGCCAAGGCCAGGTGTCTTCCTCAGTGTCTGTCCACCATCATCTCCCCCAATTCTCTGTCTTCCCCAACTCTGCTCCCTCCCAGTCTTATGTCCTCTCTATTTTTCTTACCGACAACCCCAAGTCTAGTTAGCCCTTCCCACATGCACATAGGTGGTGACCATCCCTGGGACATGAGCAGCCTACCAGTAGCCTTCTCCCCAAGGGAGTATGACTTTCCCTTCCTCGACTGCAGTCATCAACTGCCTCTCTCTGCTTCCTGATACAATGTAACCAGCGGCCGCACACTCCTACTGCCCAGCTTCTCCCACAATGATGGACTGTGTTCCCTTGAACAGAGAGCCAAAACCAACCCTTGCTCTTTCAAGTCACTTTTGTCAGAGTGTTTTATCAGCAGCAGGGAGAGAAACAAACACATATAGCATTAACGGAGATGGTGTAAAGTAGACAAGGCTCCTTCTTGCAAGCAGAGATGAGTCTACAGCATTTCAGTTTTAAAAAGCAGACTTGGGATGAGAACAGATAAAGTGAACTTAAGCCAGATTCCTTTTAGTGAGTTGGAAGCTATGTTTGTTTCTTTTCTTTAACTAAGAAAAATGTAATTTTAGGCACCTATTTGACAAAGTTAAGAACAGGCAGCTGTAAAGGGATTATAGCAAGAAGGACTGCTATTCTAATTAAGTTAGAGGGTAAAATACATAAAGTAATTGATAAAGCCAAAGACAGGAAACAAAGAAACCAGCTTAAAACAAAGCTATGTCCATGAGACATTGACTCTTGAATAAATGGTAGATATGAAAGAACTATCAGGGGATTACCCCTCAACTAGAAGATAGACTGTCTCACACAGGCTCATAAAAATGGATCCGACACTATGATTCCTACAAAGAGGAGCGAGACCAAAAAATGTAGAACTATTAAAAGAAGTGGATGGATAAGTATTTGTCTACCCCAAAAAAACTAAAAATAAAAATGGGATTTAGGTAAGATTACTGTTTTAAAAAGAAATATTCATAAAAATATGTGGGATAAAAAGGCTAATTATGGGTTTGGTAATAATAGAATATAATAAAAATTTTAATGTATTTTATTTTGTGACTCCCTCTCAATCCTAAGACCTGTGTTTGTCCTCTTTGCACCACAGTTGGTCCCGTCCCGGGGAAGCCATCAGGATTTCTCCCCAGCCTTTGACACACATACACAAGTCACATCTAATCCCTTAGTTAATAAAAATTAAATAAATTAATCCTTAATAAGAATCTTAGGGAAAACTCACAAGAAAAAGATATGAGGACTGAGTATAAGAAGATAAATGTTAAAGATATCAGAATAGAAAACATAAAGGAAAAATAATTATTCATTAATTAGAAGAGCGTACTTTCTCCAAAATCACTAAAATTGACAATCATTTTGATTAATAAATATCATAAACATGAAAGTGTATGCTGTGCTAATATATTAAAGTAACTTTGAGAAAATGCTGACTTCCTGAGCATGCCTTTTCAAAACAGACTGAGGAATAACTAACTTTAAACGCTTATTGAAGGGGTAGGTATGGGGGCACACGCCTTTAATCCCAGCACTCAGGAGGCAGAGGCAGGCAGATCTCTGGGAGTTCAAGGCCAGCCTGGTCTACAGAGTCAGTTCCAGGACAGCCAGGGCTGTTACACAGAGAAACCCTGTCTCAAAACAACAACAGAATGCTTATTGAAGAATTGTTTCAAGCAGCGTGTGGCAGCTCACACCTGTGCTCCTACTAGTTAGGAGGCAAAGTTTAAGGTGAGCTGAGCTACACAGTGAGTTCCAGGACAGACACTGATTTCAAACAAGGAAAGAAGTACACAGGTTCAAGGTTAACCTGGGGTGCAAATGGAGACCTTGTCTGCAAACAAAAACAAAACAAAAATCAAACAAAACTGTAACAAAGGAACAATGTTTCCAGTAGAATGAGGCCCTGTGTGGAGCTGCTCAAAATCAAGTTCATAAAGTCCTCAGTATATGGAAATTACTGTATATCACAAAAATAACTTTTAAAAGTAAACAAATTAATTTTATCATGCTACAATAACTATGGCTCAAGACTAACTGATGACACATTAATTATGAATATGGATGAAGAAAAAAATCAAAATCAATGGTAAATCAAAGTTTTAAATTGCATTATAAATTCAATGTTAAGAAATGACCTGGTGAGTCTTATCAATCATAGCAATGTTGGGTTTATTTAATATTAGGAAATTAGTTGGCTACTGCATCATGTCAATTAATTGAAGCAAGAATAAACACATGCTCCTGTTATCAGGGACTCAAAGGACATTTGATGGGAGCAATCACATACTCGTGATTGCAAAATCTACCGGGGCCCAACTCCAGATGAGCGTTTTTGAGCTCAGCATTTATCAGAGGTGCTTCCAGCTCCAACAGCTGGTGTTAAGCTCAGAAACCCATAACTGACCAAAGCTCCGAGAATAAATGTTGGTGGAGTTTCAGCTCTAAATGAAGCAGCTATATCATCACCCTCCAGGGCTCAGGGAAGGTCGTAGAAGGCAGGAAAGAGAGAATGTAAAAGCCAGGGGAAGGGAAGCTGTGCAGTAAAAGGATTCCTTCTGGAAGCGGCACAACCATTGCACACAAGAGCTCTGCATCTGTGCTGATCTGCAGAATACCTGTGCAAGCTGGGACAGGTCAACATTTCATCAAGGATGGGGGGCACAAGGCTCCACTCCTTCCCAGGGAACTATTGACAGTTAGTGGCTATTGGAAGAGGGGTGTCATTTCTTCAGAGGTGGAGCCACTGATGAGCTGCCCTTGCTTGAGTCAGCAAATTCTCACCAGCGCCCAAGCAAGATATCCTAACCTCAGCTTGTCACTTATAGAAGATGAAAAAATCCGAGGGGTGCCTGCAGAGGGTTCCAGTGGGAGACAGAGGACGATGGAAAAGAATGGGTGTGGGAGGACATGACTAAAGTTCACTGTGTACACGTATAAAACTGTCAAATAATAATAACAAAACCCGTGGGTTAGAAGTTGTTTTACTAAAATCAAATATCCCCTTATATTTTTAGTAATGAGCAGATTCTCATCAAAACAACTGGAACTAAGGTGTGCATTGCCACAAAGACACAAAACACTACAATTTGGAGACAAAGTCATGCCAGACACAGAGACCCTAATAAGATAAACTGAGAAACCCCAAACATCGTGTGTGTTTTTCTAAATGCATTTATTGGAACTCCACCCACCATGGTGCTTATTCTGGGATGCCAGCTACTGGGATGTCCTCACGTCATGAGGGTAGAGTCCCCACAAAAGACATCCTAGTCCTTATAAAATAGACATAAAGTGTTTGCCTTGCAAGCATGAGGACATTGAGTTTGAACCCCAGAACCCACAGTAAAGGCTAGTGTGGTGGCACATGCTTTCAATCCCAGAGTGGGGAGGCAAGATAGGAGGATCCCTGGGGCTCACTGGCCAGCCAGTCTAATCAAATCTGCAAGCTCCAAATCCAAAGGAGAGAGAGAGAGAGAGAAAGAGAGAGAGAGAGAGAGAGAGAGAGAGAGAG
>LOJH01010546.1:0-27323 GCA_001685095.1 Ellobius talpinus
AATTTATGTGTTGTTATTTCGGGGTATAAGCTAGCCGTGTGGGAGCCGGGCGGAATGAAAAGCAGGCCTGTGCTCCCCTTTCACTACAGGAATCCTTCTAAGAATTTTTCCACTAATGGGTCAACAACATAAGGAAGAGCAAAAGAGTCCATGGGATCAGTAACTAGCAACAAGAAAGGAACATCATTTTCTTAATCATGTCTCTTTTATCCAGTCCTTGAAAAGGAAGATGAATACCAAGATGAGTATCAGCCTGTGAAGGAAATACTTCAGTTACTTGATCTGCTCTATGCACCCTACCAGGAACTAAGAGGCACAAAGAGCCTGGAGGAAGGCAAAGTGTGCAGTACTTAAAAAGTGCCACCTGCCAGTCAAGTGCAGAAAAGAAGGCACTGACCTCCAAAAAGCCTGCTGACAGCTATTGATCAGAGACAGGCAAAGGAAAAAACAAACTCTCAAGCGAAGAATAGAGAAGCACATGGTGTACAATGAGAACTCAAACACAATTAACCTTGGCTAAGGGCAATTAAGGAGGGTAATAAAGTCCTTAACAAATTCGATAGAAACAGATTACAGCTCTCCACAATCTGAGTCCTTTATGACTTGATAGACTTGCTATTCATGATTCTCTTTATGTTTGCAACAAGTCACAGATTGAGATAATTTTATACTTAAAAAGGCATGAGAGATTCTTCATTCTCACCTACTTATTTTATAGCCAAAGGCACTGAGGCATGCTCAGACATGAGACCTACTCAGGCCTGCATGGCTAACTAACAGTAGAACCATGTTAAAAGTGAGCAGATCTGTATAACTGCCCAGTTCCGGGACAAGGATGAGTTTTACTGCTGACCAATAATAATAAATGTGTAACAATTATTTAAATTAAGTTTTTTCTGCATTTCTAACAATTAGGGGCTTTTCTTTCTCCCACCCCCTGCCCCTATACCACAATTTAGCCAATGCTAAATGATCGGATGTGTTTGCTTGGCCTGAGGCTGAAGACAGAGATGGTTGAGAGTATGACATATTAGACCCTAAAGCCTTATCTGCAATAAGCTGAGAAGGGTGTACTGTTGGATTTTATTGTCAATAAGACACAAACCTGGGGGAAGAGAATGTTAATTAAGAAAAGCCTTGATCAGATGGGCCTGTGGGGCATTTTCTTGAGTGCTAATTGGTGTAGGGGGGCCCAGCCCACAGAGGATGTTACCATGCCTAGTCAAGTAAGCCTGCACTGTATTAAAAAGTTAGGTTAGAAACCCAGAGGGAAAGAACAAATCAGTAAGCAATGCTTACTATCCTGTCCTTCCATATGTCCTGCTTCAGTTTCTGCCGTAACTGTCTCAATAATGGACTAGTGTAGAAGTTGAAGCCGAATAGGCCCCTCCATCCCAAATTTGCTTTTTGGTCTTAGTGTTTATCACAAAAAGAAAAAGTATGTAGAGCAAAGGGTAAAAGAAGCTTTCAAAGGAGAGAGGACAAGGAAGGAAGTGAGGGAGAGGGGCAGGGAGGGAGAAAGGGAAGGAGGGAGAGAGGAAAAGAGGAAGGGAAGGAGAGAGGCAGGGAGGGAGAAATAGACCGAGTGACATAAGAATATGGAAGTAATATGTACCCAAAACAGGAGTACAAGGCTGAAGAGAAAGGCACCAAAACCAGTTAAGCAATAAGGGGATGAAGGGAATACAAATAATTCATACATACTTACATATACATGCATGTATGTTTTATTACTTTTAAAGTTATATTTATAATCAAGTTTAAATATTAAGCAAATTTCAAAAACTAAAAAACTAAGTAAAAATATGAAATAAATAATGAAGAGCTCAAGAATAAGAATTTAAAACTGTAGATTCCAAAAATAAGAATGTATAAATAAAGAACTATAAAGTTCTAAGCCTAGGAGAATAGGAGCAAACTGTCAGCAGCTTTCTCAGCAGTTTAAGGATTAACTATTAACAGTGGTTTACTTTGTTTTACAAATAGCTCTATTTGCAAGGCTAAAGCAGCCCTCTGCAAACTGCAGGATGTTCTGCAAATTGAGGATCAGCTTTTAGATAGCCCCCTGGCCACTCATGACCAGCAATTGATGTGAGCTAACTTTTACTTGATGGGATATAAGTGACTTGACTTTTTGGCTTTATATTGTCCCATACCCTTTGCTGCTATGCAAAAGTGGCAGTATCAGAGGAATGCAGAGCTTCAGTAAACACCATGAGCAAGTGCCAGAGAGAAACAATGGGCTAACAATAGTTTAACTGAAAAAAACTATTAATGGCAATTGTAAAGAAGGGCAATTTGTATCTGAGTTTTACCTCCAAACTGTAAAAGCTCTTTTGCTAACTGCCTAATGCTTCCTAATATAAGACGGAGGGTTCAAAAGCTGTCCTTACAAACTCATCTCTGGCTGTGGTCTCAGCTGATAAAACTTTTGTACCACATGGAGATTTATTTTTTTTTTAGTTTTTTAAAAATTTTTCCTGGAATAAAGTTTGCTTCTGGTTTACTAGACTTCAGTGGTCTGTCCCCATATTTGTGCAACCCCCATGGACCCAACAAATAAAACGTATACAATGTGCTTGTTTCTTTTAATTTTTTTTCTTTTGGCAACTACAATTATGTGGTTTATGAAGATCATCATTCAGATTTAAGGATGAGAGCAGAATATGGATATGGTTAAACTCAGGCCACAGGCACACTGGCCCTTGGCAAGTATTGTTCACGTGTTGTTTTTACTGTCCTTATTTGAGCATCTCTGGGAAAAAGAAACACTGTCTCTACAGGCTACTGCTACTGTGATTTGTCAGCTGTGTTGTGTTAAAAGGCTTTTTCTTTTTTGGGTTTTTTTGCTGTTGTTGTTTTGCTTTGTTTTGTTTTTTTTGACACAGGGTTTCTCTGTGTAGCTCTGGCTGTCCTGAATATGCTCTGTAGGCCAGGCTGGCCTTGAACTCAGAGATTCACCTGCCTCTGCCTCCAGAGTGCTGGGACTGAAGGCATGTGCCACATCTGGCAAGGTGTTTTATTTTCAACCAGCTGGAGACAGGAACTGGATTCCAGAGTGAATCTTCTTGTTTGTATCTTCACTGCCACTTGCTAGCTGTTACTTTACATAATTTAATTTCTCTCATACATCAGTTTTTGTTTGTGAAGACTTTTATATTTATAGCATTAAGTACAGAGTAGAGGTTCGATATTGCTGCTACAGTTGCTGAAATTTTGTTAATACCAAATTAAACTGCTTAACTGGAATCACTTTGATAAACTCAGTGTTTATCAAACCCTGTACATAAAAAGCATTCAATCAGCACCAGCTATTAGTAATATCAACATCAGTCTTAACTTATAAACAGTTAACTGTTACTAAGAAATACATACTCTGAGCACATGTCTTGGTAGAGTTCACTAACGTAGTAATTAGGAAAACTTGAAACCTTTTGGATAGCTCCTTTATTAAGGATCTAACCACATAAAGCCCAATACTGCTCAGCTAGGAAGAGCTGCATAACTCTTTTAACAAGGGTTATTTCTTGGCACTTGAGGCTTGATTTTTCAGGGAGGACATATTTCATTTCCTATAAAATTCTCCAGAAACATCTGGGAAGTTTCGCTTTCCTTAATTTTGTGTAAAATTCTCTAGAATCAAGCTTTAAACATGTACTCAGCATTATATTCTATAACAGTCATTCCACATGACAGAAGAAAACATGAAAGAAAACAGACTATGTTCACTTCCTACAAATTGCATCAGGGCAGTAACTGTGTGGCTAAGGATGCCTTAGAAGCCATCCTGCTCAGAAGACTCTTCACAGCTTGCACTCTCTCTCTAATACTGGGATACTTACTTGAAAAGTGAATTCTTTGGCCTTTGTGGTTTCTTCTTGGCAAAAAAGGCTGCAAACTCTCGTCCAGTACTGGCATAGCTTAGTTGAGCTGATGGTTCTGATGCAGTACGTGTGTTTTTCATATCCAAGTACTCAGTCAACAGCATCTGTAAAATTAGATGAGCAGATGAATTTACACATGTGCTATTGTACAAATATAATTCTAAAACCTCGGGGACTTTGATAATATATTAACCTAGATATTCATTCTTCTAGTCAGAGATATAGGAAAGCTTTATTACAGCTATAGAATCATATACTGTTAGCAATTCACAATGAATGGGAAGTTTTGAGTATTGGAACATGCCAGGGAGCATGTTGAGTGAATTAGTCAAAATTCTTCTTTACTCAGCATTTATTCCTCATTATTCCAAAGTACAGCAGCATGAGCAGCAATGGCCTAATATTTGCTGAGGGCTTACTGTACTCCAGGAAAGGTACTAATCTATTTATATGTATTAGGTTGTGGGGTTCAGAGAGATTCAGGAGCTGCAAAATAGTCCCTGGTTGACTAATGCCAGAGTCCACTCTGTGACACTTCATTCTTCCAGCACTGTAGATTAAAAACAAGTCAGGAAACCTATCAAGGAAATGGGCCTAAGAAGTGAATGCTCCAAACCAAAAAAGACTTACCAGGTTTGCTATTAATCTTGAAAAGAGCAACTGTTTTTGTGTTCAACTACTTCTAACAGTACTCCTTATAAAATTCACTATAGAGTCACAAGGATTGGAGCCTGTGCTAGATCAACCATGGCTACCAGAATTCTAAACATGTTCATAAAAAAATACAAATTTGGAACAGAAAGCCCAATAGTTCTTAAGAATATCTAATAAAACTAAAGTAGCTAAACTCATTCCTATCATAGAAAAACTACCCATGAGTCAAGGCATTGATTTTCAGAGACTCAAGATCTCATCTGATGACTGTTTACTCACTAAGCATTAAACTAAAAGCATTTCTGTAGCCTATGAGCATGATTTAGTAAGTTTGAAGGTGATTAAGCTTCTTCCACAAACACACACTACTCAGTACTTAAACATTAAAAATCTTTTAACCATTAGCATTCTTTTGAGTCGCAAATCTATGAAGTCTGAATTCTACTTTATACTTGAAGAAGTGGAATTAGTATTAGGTCTTAAAGCTGCAAATGGACCAATTTCAACCTGGATTGATTGACACCAAATCCCATGTTCATGACCAGGATGCTTCATAGTGCTACACATTCAAATTCTTACTAAGAACAGTCCTACAGGTATCAATAGCTTCTGTATAATAAAAACTGTACAGGAAAACCACAAAATATCCTAACAGAATAGGAAAATGCTGTACTCACTTAAAAGACCATTAGAGTACTATCTAGCAAGTACATAAAATAAAATAGTAACAAATTTCACCCCTGATAAACATCACTCAGTTGTCTGGTATCAGGAAGAAACTGAGTTGAGTCTCTATGGACAGCTCAACTGAGGAACTTGATCAAGTTCTAGATTGTGATAGCTGCTAGTAAGATATTCCGCTATCTGTGATCAAAAGAAAGCTAGAAAACTCAAAAAATAATTTAAAAGTGATACAGCATAGAAAGGTTTTTATCAACTCATTATGTCAGCCAAGCTTTGGCCTTAATACTAACAAAGCAGAGAATGGCTCCTGCAAAAACAAAGTTACACTAAACCAAGTAATTTTTGTGAAGCATTTAATATCCCAGGCTTCAATAACTGGACTCCACAATAAATAACTAACCAAGGAGGCATAACTAACAGACATTCCCCAAACCCAGGTATCTTAAGATCAGTGTTCTTTTTCTCCACATCAATAACGTCCCTGAGTTATGGCTTTGCAGCACTGTTCATTGGGCTATTTCTCTCTCCCAGTTTATTTTTAATCTACAAACAGGTCCTACTATCACCTTCTCAGTAAAATTTACATTCAGTCATTATGTGCTTATCTGTAATCTTTAATTCTTTTTTGTCTTTAGGTTCCAAAGTTTTAAAGTAGCCTTCACATGTACTGTTTCCTATGTCATGATATGCTTGACTGCTGATGTCTCTCACAAATTATACTCATGTGTATGTGGGTATGTGCGACATTACTCAGTACATATTTCACTGACAAAATCAACTTTGCTAAAACAAATCATTTTCATCAGATACAAACAGCTATTCTTTCTGTTGCCTTTTCATTTTTACAGGCTTTTTATCACTTGCCTCAGGATTTAAATGCAGGACTGCTTTAATAATTTCTAATTATAATATAAAATATAACTATAATATAAATCATTTTTAGTTATAATATAAAATATAAATATAATGTAAATCATGCATCCCAGGGCTAGTAAAGTCATGAATCTCAGAGGAGAACCTACAACCACTAATTTACTACACCAGCATAATTCCTAACTACACTCTAAATACTTATCCTTTTTCCCCACAAGTAAGTGTAGTTCTAATCTCTCTTCACAGAAATTTCTCTCTGCAACAAATGGGAATCGTTACAGAAAATCATAAAAGATCAAACTGTAGAGATTGTGTGGTGCCCAGTCCCAACTGATACATCTACAAACATAACTCCTGCACCTAAGAACTGTCTTTGGGCTGGGCGTTGGTGGTGCGTGCATGTGCCTTTAATCCTAGCACTTGGGAGGCAGAGGCAGGCAGATCTCTGTGAGTTCAAGGCCAGCCTGGTCTATAAGAGCTAGTTCCAGGGTAGGCTCCAAAAGCTACAGAGAAACCCTGTTTTGAAAAATCAGAAAAGAATGTCTTTTGATGCAGCCTCACATGCTCTCATATATTAATGAGTCTGTCTTACTGCTTTATTTGTGTACCCATTCCTGACCCCTCTGACAGTTTAGTCCATCCACATAGTTTTTCTCATTCAATTCTCTGCTTCTCTTACAATTCCACTACTTCCAGTCCAACAATCTGGCTTCAAAGTTATATTTCCTTTTAACTGTACTTTATTCCTCTCAGCAATGTGAACCCAATATTTCAATCAAGTCTACTTACTTCAATTCTTCCCTAGATATATATGTGCCTTATCATTTCTGTAATCCTAGTCTAGATCACCTGGCTCTAATAAACAAACCCTTCCAAGAGTAGTGCCAATGTCTTCTCTTTAGCAACTCCTCTTTAGGCCACTCTCAGCAAGTTGTTTCCTTTTCTGAAATCCAGAAGCACCATTTTCCATATTGTTAAGTAGTCACCAAAAATCCCCTAATACTGTCAGCTCTTAATTTAAAGTGTTATATATCTTTATTTCTACTATAGAGTCATGCAACAAACAGCACTATTTATATATATATATATCAAATTTAGGTATAAAAATATGTGATGATATATAGGCTATTATACATGAGCTGAAGACAGTCTACAAAATAGAGAATTCACAATGTACAAATTAGTCCTTAGTACACAAATCTGTAAGAGAAGTAAAATCTGGATAGGCATGATCTGAACTGTAGACTAAATGGCTGTGACATTAGTTTGCGTCACTGTATTTGACTATGCTACCAATCCTATTTATTTTATGTATATGTGTTTGTGTGTGTATGCATATACATACTGTGTATGTGAACTAGCTAGAAACTAGATTGCTTTTAAATCAAGTAACATTTCTCTTGATAACAAAATCAAGGTACATTTTTAAATATCTCAAAAAAGAACAACTATAAAAGTCCCTATTCATAAACTGCTTGAAAGGTAACTGACTTGGGTAAGTGAAGTCTTCTAATTTAAAATAATGACACAAACATCAGATACCAGGAAGTAAAACATAACTAGTAGCATGGAGTACAACCCACTGGCAGAGTGTGCTCAACCCCAAGAATCAAAAACTAAAATAAATAATAAAACTATAGAATTTCATATGATGATTCTATATCTTCGTAGGCAATGAATCATATATTCTAAATTGCACATACAAACTTTAAGTACATACCCAGAAGCTCAAAATTTCATTTCATTAAAGACATTTGAGACCAGAACATCTACGATCTGGGACAAAGATCATTAAATTTAACATAAAATATATTCATATAAGAAAATCAATATAAGATAACCCCACATTCCTCAGTTTCCAGATTCCTTCCTATTTCAGGTACTAATATGCTTTGTACTTTTAACTAGCAATAATAAATTTTTTTAATGCTCTAGAGTTAAAAAACATGCGAAAGCCTATAGGCATCTTACATTTAGCTTATTAGATTTTAATGTGTCAGACTGAAGAGAACAAACACAAAGAGCAGATGAAAAGAAGATTGAATCTGTATATCTAGAAATAACCATGATTCATTATATTTTTTAAAGCCCTGCAATGCTGAGTGACTCTCTCTACAAAACAAGGATATATACAGCTATAAAGAATACAGAAATTGAAATTAAGGTAGGCAACTCTGCTACTGTATCAGTTGTTGCTACAGTTGTTTAGAAATGCTCTGATGTAAAGGCAATGATAAAACTCTGAGATTTAAAAATTGCTGAAACACTGCTAACAACATCCTAAATGAACTCCTCACTCAACATTTAATCTTATTTATTTAGTATATTGCCTGTGGGAAATTTGGAGTTATGCATGCCAAGTTTTCTAAAAATAAATATGGAAGTTTTAGGCTTAGAATTAATATGACTCCACAAGCAAGGAGAAGACGCCTTTCCACGTGTGAGAAACGAAAAGCTTTGACATTTTGGCTTCTTGGGGTAGTATTATCTCCATATTCTTTTCTGCGTTATTTGTGCAGTGATCTTTTTACTTTACTTCTCCTTGATCTTATGATGACAACAAGCTCTATCTATCTTGCTATTAAATGTAAGTGTACAGCACATTGGAGAGTAGGTCAAATTACTACTATTCAATATGCTCACAGCCAAATGGAAAATATTCCCAAAAGAGGCAAGCCTAACATTAAGCTGGTGGTAGAAATAAGTATTTCATACTCATATGGGGATAAAATGAAACACTCAAGAAAACTGCATTTTTAAAAAGCTTTTTGTTTATCTAGCTCATACTTATTCATATTTTATGTGTGTGTCTACATTGTAGATGTATACACGGAGCTAATAAATCTCAATAAAAGGACTGTATAGATAGTAATGATTCCTGCCTTCCAAGAGATTACTGTCTGTCTTCCCTATGAACCCAACTAGCTCACTCCAGTTAAAACCTATACAGCAAATGGAATTTCTGGACAGCTTTTTCCTACAGGAGCTCGTTTTTCTTTCTTTTATGATTTGTTTGTCTTTATGGGCTTTTTTTTATCTTTCCCTCTGAGTTCAAGCCAAAGCTTTTCTTTGTAGCTCTGATACCTAACATGGCATCATAAGCAGTGTAGCTGCTTGCTCGCAGGCTACCTAAATTGAAAGTGATATAATCTACAGGGCAGCTCCTTGCTGATGTTCCACATTCACAGATGAGCTCCCCGGGGTACAGCTACAGCACCCATGGTGAAACTTCAGGCTGTCTCAGGTACATTAATTTACTCACATCATGGGAGTACCATTTATTCAATTTCTGCTCCAATGCGATAAGTGCTACCCTAATGACCCCAAAGAGTTAATGCATCTTGGAAAAGAGCCAAAATGCTCTCTGGAGACAGTTTATTCAATTAAGTGCCCAAGGCCCAGCATTTTCAATTAGCAGTTTAGTTGCTAAAGACTCTTTCATATTGGTTATCTGAAACATGGGACTAGTGACACACATTAAAAATTGCATATAATTCATTCAAAATGAGATCTCCGAAATAACAGGCACAGACCCAGATTCAATTAACATTTATTTTGTATGTACAGAATGCTAGGAACTGTGCTAAGTATTGTCCTATTGGGGTTTGAGAGAAATGAAGTTAAAAAGGAAAGTAATGAAGTTTGAAAGCACTAAGGATAAAGCACCTGGATAGAGATAAATAAAGAGACTCCCTTCTTTAAGTAGTCCACAAAGAAAACCTCAATTGGCTCATCCAGAATCAGGTTCCTAAGTCCCCTGCTCTGAATATATGGCTATTGTCCCACTAGAACAGTCTTATTGGTACCTATGCCCTTCTGCTCCAATAAGAACTAGTCAAGTCCACCCTGTACACAAAACCTTTTCTGTACCTTTAAGTTCTTCTAGGATTGCCAGCAACCAGCACAGATGTTTTTCCAGACCTGGCATTTAACAATATAAAGCTGGATATTTAATTTTTATTCATCACTTAACCTCCTTATATAACTTGACAAGAAGGCACTTTGCCTAAAACCTTGTATTACCACAATTCCACATAAAGCTCAAATACCCTTCTTAAATTCTTTATAACTAAAACTAAAATGAAATCACTCATTTTTGGATTTCGTGTATGCTTCATTTTCAAGAAAGATTCTACCTCTAGTATAAAATTTTACATCTGTAATAGGTCTATCATAATCGTATGCTATTTCTACTAAAGTTGTATGTTTATTCAAAACATAAAACTGAATTATTTGATTATCTGCTACAAATAAAATTGATGATAAATTAAAAGGTTTATCAAATGAGCTACATGGTTTAAATTAGTTTATAGTATACAGAAACTCTAGGATCCCAAAATGGAAAATGGATAATTCTCCTGTGAAATTTAATTATTTTAGATTTCTTTTCTCATCTAACTTTATTTCATTCAAATACTTCATTAAAATTCCACAATAGAAAAATATATGAATGTTCAAGTATACATAATATATTGTTAATTTGCCTCTTTTCATATCTGGAATCATTATTTTACCTATCATCTCTAAATATTAAAAAGTAGGGCCCCCACACACATAAAGTACATTATTAATTGCATGCATTCATTAAAGGGAGCCCAATTCTGTTACTAAATGGAATAAAAACAAACTGTGCTTCATAGACAGCACAGGAGTCAATATAACCCTTTCTGCTTTGAGGTATTTACTTATCAATCTGTATGCATCACCATATATCTCAGTCTATAAATGATATTATATGTGCCTGTACCAACCATCTGTCTTCCTGAAACTATAACTCAAGGGTAATATCTGAAATACTTGAGTTTTGAAAATAGTCGTATACCTGAATTACTTTTCTAATAATTTATCCAGTGGTGAAACAGTATAAATTCAATAAAGGAGGATAATGAATGTGATCCTACACAATATGAGACTGCATGTTTGTAAACAGGAGTTGAGGATATCACATAAAGAAGGACTGTGCTTAACATGCTTCTGCAGAGCACCACACCTCCACCTAATTAGCCTTGGCACCACTCTCCCACTTTGTAATACATTCATACTAGAAAGCAAGTCAGAGAAGGAAAAGATAGCAAACTATTTAAATACCAACTATGTTAACGCAGAAGCAATACAGTACAATTCATGTACCTCATGTTCTCTGCTAATTGCTTAAGACATCCTGCTATAGGAAAGACAGTAACAGTAGCCAAATCCTAGTCTTCTTTAAATGCCACCTCTTAATAACAAACCCCAAAAAGGTCTTAATTGCATTTACCAGGAGCTCATGAACTTTAAAAGTTGTTAATCAGATTTCCATGTAAATGGAATGACGATTAAAGGTTAAGTACAGGTTTCTGAAATTTCAGAAGTTGAGAATATATTGCCCTTCACAAGGGGAGGGGGGAATATCAGCCTTGACAAGAACTACACCTCTTAATTAAACATGCAAAACTACAATGCTTATTTTTGTATGAAGTTCTATTTCCAAATGTCAAAGTTAATCGTGCACTTGACTAAAATGTGGAATACTCTATGCCGAGAAGAAATGTGTAGTATCCTTTCCTGAGAAGACATCTACGGTCTCCATACTTGCTTTCATGTCCTCTTGCACCTGATCTTCACCTACGCTACAAGGAAACCTGAAAATCACAGGGAAATGCCAGCTACAGAAAGCTCTTAATTGCTCTCCATCTGAAAAGTAATCTAAAGTCACAGTTTTTCAATCAATTCTGCTTCATGTTTATGTGGCTTGGGAGAAACATGAGGCACTTCCCCATAAATTCACTGCACCTGTGTCCCTGGAGTGACATGTTGACAAATGAACATGACATCGCCTCAAACTCCAATAAGAATTTATGATTCCTAAAAAGAATATATCTGATCCATTATACTGTCATCACAGTTGAAAGCAAAACTATGTCTGTAGAGTACACTTTACAGAATTTCCAAGGGCCTATGTTCTGCAATAGGATAAATGGAAACCTAAGCCCCAGGCCAGATGCTCACTCTATCTCTAATACTTCCTCTACAGCTCTCAGTACTCCAGCTGAACAGGAAGCAGGTACAGGAACTGTTGTTGCAATAATGAGATGAAAAGATATTTCTCCAGACAAAATAACTATAAGACTCAAATTTGTATTATACTAGCCAGGAAAAGTAAATATTCCTTAATCCAGGTAAACATCACAGGAAAAGAAAGTCTCAAAAACCCTATTGTCCCTATTTATACTTCAAATTGTCCCGTCCCCTTGCATTCCCAAAAGCTTGATTAAATCTTGTGCTTCCTCATCAAAAACGATGCACAATACTGCTTTGTTTGTTTTACAACGTTTTAGTTCTTAGCAATGCTGTTAGAGCTACAGATACCACTACTATTAGGATTCTATCCAGTATCTCCATTTATGTTACCTGGTATTGTGATTAAATTTGCCACAGAACAAAGCAAAGCACTTGAGCATTAGGGAAATCCCTAAATGACAAAGTACAGCATGGTTTGTAAGGGCAAGATTATACAGTTAAAAAGAAATCTTTCAAAAAAAAAAGGAAAGGAAAGGGGAAGGGGAAGGGAAGGGAAGGGAAGGGAAGGAAAGGAAAGGAACTGGGGAAGGAAATAATTCTTAGCTGACTAACGTTTTGGAAAATGCCTCGAATAGACTAGAGGTGTCCTTAGCAGAGCCTTTGGTTACAGCTCAAAAACATAAGATGCTCCAACTTCAATGAAGAGGTTCCCTCTTCCAGAGAACAGCCTTGGGAAGTGTTATGTTTGATGATTCAATCCCACAAATGTCAATAAGGCTCTGAAATGCACTTCATTGACAGAAGGGCCCCCTCAGTGTGACCTCTATGCAGGAGGACATGGATGCTCTGGGCTGCCACATAAACCCTGACTAGATCCCAATTGAAACAGCAACTAGAAGAGGGGTTTAGTCTAAAGACAGAATTTCTCTGTAGAGTAGTATCACGTTCTCTATATTTGTGCCCAAAGGAAAAAAAGGTTTTCATATCCACTCTCTTTACTTCTCCATTCCTCCTCCCTCATGACAACCTCTGGGGGATGTATTCTAACAATAGTTTTATATGAAATCTACAAACCTGGCACCTTTTTCTATAATATCAGGTTTACCCAAAATAGATAATCAGAGCAGGTTTTCAACTAAGGAAAAGGATCAAGAGATGGAAAGAAAGGAGCAAGTTCTGCCTGCCTCTGCTTCCCAAGTGCTGGGACTAAAGGCCTGTGCCACCACTGCCTGGCCAGGAGTTAGTCTTTTAAAACAACCTCTTAGCTGGGCTGGTGGTAGTGATGCACACCTTTAATCCAAGCACTCTGAAGGCAGAGGCAGGTGGATCTCTATGAGTTCAAGGCCAGCCTGGTCTATGGAGAAGTTCCAGGACAGCCAGGACTGGTGTATAGAGAAACCTTGTGTAAATGGAGACTCCTTTTTCGTTTTCCGCCTGCCCAGACACAAATAATCACACAGAAGCTATATTAATTACAACACTGGTTAGTGTATTAGCTCAGGCTTCTCATTAACTAACACATCTTAAATTAATCCATTTCTATTCATCTATGTATCAACACAAGGCTGTGGCCTACGGGTAAAGTTCTGGTGTTCTGGCGTCTTTCTCCTTTGGCAGCTATATGTCCTCTCCTTGACTCTGCCTACTTTCTCTCTCTATCTCCGCTCTGATTTCCCGCCTGGCTTTACTCTGCTAAGCAACTGGCCCAAACACCTTTATACACTAGCCAATAAAAACAAAACATATACAGAAGGACATCCCACACCAGCCTTGTCTTGGAAAACCAAAACAAGACAAACAAAAATCTCTTAATAATCAGTCATCACTACAATATGCACAACAGGGTTGCAATCAGACTAGCAAGTTACTGTCTCACCAAATCAAGTTAGTTCACAGATTTTTACTAATTAAAAAAATTCATTTTCCCTCTAAGTCAGTTTCACTCTCCTTTCATAGCCTAACACAAATATCAAACTTTCAGTGGTATTTCTGTTCATTTTGCAGCATATCTGCAAGGTTTACAAGGTAGCATACTAGGTAATGAGCACACACATAAGAAGTTTTCAGCACTCTGCAGGGCTCTTCTATTCCAAGGAATTATGACATTTTGTTTCTCTGTTCACTTACACAAATAATCATGAAACAACACACCCAACATACCACCCCACCAGCAGATCCCAGCCAATGGCTTGGAGTTTATCTCTATTCTCTATTTTCTGTGGATTATTCCTATAATCCCACTTATGAGCAGAAACAGTATTCATGAATATTTTTTATGAGCTAGGCACTTCCATTTGTCACCTATACACTAGGTGGAGCTGATTCAGATCTACAAGCCACCTATTATATGCTTCATCTTGTGCTCTAAGAAATTTGGCTCTGAAGCTGTTGCCCAACTGTAAGCTGTATGAATTTGGAAAGTCACATCTACCATTCAGTTCAAAACGACTATTCACAGCATTTAAAGGAGCTGGTGGAACTTCATTCATACAGTCACCTAAGTTTTCTGACACATTGAACAGATTCTAAAGTACAGGTTCTGGTTTACAGTTACTACCCAATCTACCAAAGTACCTCATTTGAAGTTGCCTTCCCTTCTAAGCCTACCTGATGATCTAAGCATATGAATGTAAACTATAATTCTGTACTCCATATGGCAACATGTTATTAAACCTAGAGTGACATCCTTTCACACTATGAGGATACCGTTATGGGCTAATCTGTTGGTTTTGGTACAACTGTTCTTTTCTAGCTACGTGTTGGCTCCAGTAGGATCTGGTGAGCCATTTAAATATAATGATTACACAATTCAGTTCTAATAACATACAAGAAAAGGTCAGACAATGCAAAGCTGAAGGTAATGCCTAATTCCTTTACATTTACTTTATACTGGTAAAAAAAATATCTTTAATAAGAGCTCACTGATGAAGTCAGAAAGTCCTTCAACAGGATACAGAATGTATAACCCAAGAACATTCTGACATAAACAAAGACAAAAATGAAACAGAGTAACCCCACAATTTATTTCTTATAAGTATATTCTCAAAGGCTAAATCTTTTAAGATCTATAACTCTCAAAACATAATCTCAGTTTATTATCTGGCATATAAGTGTCAAGCTAACAGCTAAAATGTTTTGTATTGTATAAAATTGTTACTTTTAATGTTTAACAAATCACTACCACTATAGATAGATCATCTGATTTTTAAGTCAAAATAGCAGTGATTTATTTGTGAGCTTCCAATTTTGTATAACTCACGTGCAGTTGTAAAGTGAGAGTCAGCACTTAACTATTCAGACACCACTAGCTCAGCCATAGCCAGGAGTCACAACTCACTTCTTTATCCACCACTCTAACTTCCTCAGCTCTAGATACTCTCAATATAGCCAGAATTCACTGCAATAGAAAAGGTTCTGGAGGTACAAACTTGGAAATGAAAAATACTTTTTTTATAAGTCACAATTTTCTTATTGCTACCTTAGAAATATGTTCTGTTCTAAGCGGGAATTTTATCTTTCATAATCTTTAGCTTCACTAATAAAGCAGGAAGTGGTTCCTAAAAAGAAATAAAATGCAACAAAAAATAAAATGGTTGTTTAAGTGTGGGGGAAGTTTCCAGTTTGAAACATTTCCTAATCTCTTAGAAACTGAACATTCAGAGACTTTGAAATGGTTACAAGTGAGTAACAGTAGAAGTCTAATAGTGGTCTATTCTGGTTTCCTTTAAGATTGACATTTAAAAACAGTCTGAATCATAGGTCTCTGAACTTAGTCATATATTGTTTTGAAATGCCAATGCTGTTAAAAATAAAATTAGTTTGATCTCAACCAGGAAGCTATCTAAGAAAGAACACTGTGATCTACACCTGTGCTTTATCATCTGTATTAACTGAAGTTGTTCAATCTGAATATCATGAACAAAGAACTTTAATAGGAAAAAAATCCAGCTTTCAAAATAAACCCAATACTTAACATATACTGCTCCCCACCCTGAGACAGGGTTTCTCTTTGTAGCTTTAGAGCCTGTCCTGGAACTCGATCCGTAGGCCAGAAGGCCTCAAACTCACAGAGATCCACCTGCTTTGCCTCCTGAGTGCTGGGATTAGAGGCATGCACCACTGCTGCCCAGGCCAGCTTAACACATAACTCTTTAATTGTATTAAAGTTGTATATTATAAGCAAACCTTTCTTCAACAAAAATGTCATGATTGCTATCCAAGAGGTAATACAATAACTTTAATAAAGGCTATTCTCCTTGTAACATGCTTAAAAGGTTATAAACATCTATCTAGGGTTAATTTCCCAAGAAAATATTACTTAAGTAGATACAATGGGGAAGAAACAACAAATGTTTAAAGAAACTATTTGGGTTCTTATATGTAAGTGCCATAAAAGCCATCACTAGTTGGGGGGGGAATGACTTCAGCTAAATCAAAGGAAAAAAAAGGTTTCAAACTTCAAATACAGACTTTGATTTTCAAAGAGTTTAAAATCTGCATACTACTAAGCAAAGGAAGTCAGAGAGAGGAAGCCAGGGATGAACGCACCCACCTACAAGCACAGGACCTTAAGCCTGAGGAAGAAAGATTACACAGTTGAGGCTGGCTACGGAGCAAGTCTGAAGGAAGGCTAAACGCCACAAAATAGACCTTCCCAGGAAAAATAATTGTATGTATATATAATTTATACATATTATTTATTATATATATATGTATATATACACACACACACAAGTATAAATTTACAAATAGCAAGTGACAGAGAGATTTACTTTGATACCTCACAGCAATGGAGAGTAAATGCAATCTCCACTGGTAAGTAAGCATCAGTGCTCCATGTTATCAATTATCTCCAAGAACTTTTATTATGCAAATTTCTACTATAAGGTATTCCATATACAGTCTGGTCAACCAATGATATTAAAATCACTGAGCCTTACTGTAGCAAGTGGAAATATACATTTGCTTTCACATGAAATGATTTCTGTAACCTTGTTGCATTATTTATAATTCACGGTGATTTTTATAGGACTATGGTTGAATACAGATTTTTCTTAGTGATTTATGTTAGGCTCTTTTAAAGCCTCGTTCATATTTATAGCTTATTCTCCTTCCAGAAAAGGTAACATTCCTTTCCATGTATATATGTCATGATAAGCTTACAGACTGACAGGGTGGACACAGGCAGACTTTACACACCAGAAAGGAGATTGATGAATGACTAGGGATGCCATTATAAGACACTTTAATGGAAGGGAAAATAGAAATAAACCATGGAACTAAACAATTAACCTCACATGACTGAATTTTAAGGAGAGGTATATTTCAAATGTCCACATATTGGCTCATACTATACAGAAAGGTTAGTAGTTCACATATGTAACATCTTGTTTGCTATTCTGTCACTACTATGAACATGTTTCCATTAGGTACATTTCTTACTGTCAACTGCTGTAAACAAACTAAAATAGGGGAGGGAAAAAACAACCTAGTTAAAAATAACTTTTGTAGAGAAGGGAGATAATTTTGAACATAAAAGATGAGAATGGAAGGTTGAGTGGAGATATGACAATGACAGGGGGTGTTGAAAGTAGAGGGTTCTTGTGTTTTCTAGAAGCCTGGGCTATAACATTGTTCCAGCCTAGTCATCAGATTTCTCCTCAAATGTACTGCATATTATCAACAGAGAACCACCTCACTACTTCTATATCCTAAGGTACAAATTCTCTTGCTACCTAAACTACTCAAAAATAATCATCTTTGCAAATGTACACATGAGATATGTGCTTTCATTGCTGCTGTAAGGACCATTTATTCCATCTCTTCCAATGTTTTCAAAAATTCTTGTTTTGTCTTTGGCTTCTCCTGAATTCCTCTTATCAGAAAAACTAATCAGCAACTAGGATGATAACCAGACCTTCACCTGCTCTCAGTGAGGAAAACAGAAGTCAACCATCCTGTTAATGACGTCAACACTACTAAGAAGTGACTTAGACCATAAACTTAGTTGCATGTTTTTTAACCCATTAAAAATTTTAATTAAGAAAGGTAATAGAAAAACAGTATATCTCTACATCTGTCATAGCATACTGTTGTCATTTTACTCAAAATAACTCTTTCCATCCACCAATGAGTTATAAACTGAGCAAGGCCACATTAACAGCAAACAGGAAATTAGCACCATGCTGGAAATCTTACAGAACAGACATGACATCAGCATCAGAGGACCATTTCATCTGTTCCCAGAAAGTCATTCAGATGAGTCTAAACTCCCATCTTATTCTTTTTTAAAGTGGGACTAATACGCAAATCAGAGCTAAGTAACCATTCGAACACTGAAATTTCCAACCTTCCTTAAAAGTCTTTATCTGTCCCAGGATAAATAAATCATGCCCACCAAGTAGAGAAATATTCCAGCAGTTAAGAACACTGGCTGCTCTTCCAGAAGATCCAGGCTTGATTCCCAGGACCCATTTGATGGCTTACAACCATCTGTAACTCCAGCACCAGGAAATATGATGGACTCTTCTGGCTTTTATAGGTGCCAGGCACTCACAAGGTACACAGATACACATGCAAGCAAAATACCCATGTACATTTACATTCTAGGAATGAAGGTGTAGGAAATATAAATAGAAAAGTGAAAATGTTAAATATCATGAGCCCATGAAATAGAGAAAATCATTCAAGAATATATTTTTTTCTTAGATTATACCAAAAAAAGATTAGAAAAATTTCTGGCTTCCTAAATATGTTGGCCCATGTTTACCATATATATTTAATTTTAAAATCCCATTTGTAGATTAAGAAAATAAAAGGCTATATTCCTCTAATTTAAAACTTAATAGGCAATCTACAAGTAGAAAGGAGAGAAGTTTAAATGTTAAGATATATTATAATGAGTAGTAACCCACAATCTCACCCACACACCCAACCCATTAAAAGACTTATAAAATGAAAAAGACATAAAAACAACTCACAATGCCAAAATCTAGATCCAAACACAGCTATTGCCAGAATGTTTAATGAATCCCCACTAAGTCCAAGGCTGAAAGAACAGACTTAAAATTTCACATAATGATATAATGATGCTGTTCCAAGGGAAAGCCACCTGTTATGTAGAAAAGGTACAGAAAGCCCCTCCCCTTCTTTTTCTATACCGCAAAGAAGCAATGCTGAACAACACTCTGGACCACACTGATGCTATTAGCCCTCCCAGTGCACCTTTCTCCTAATGCAAACATAAATTGTCCCATGTCCATGAGAACAGCACTTCAAACTAAAGAAGTTACTTGAAATCAGAAGAGTACAGAAGAAAGAATTCTGACATTACAATCACCTTTTGTAAAATATCATAAAGAAGAGGCAATCATGAAAACTGATTTTTATTTGAATACTCAGGTTTTTATCTGTATACTCATAAAAGTAATTTCTAGCAGTAAAACTCAGAAAATAATTTAATTATCACCTGGATATTTAGGCAATAGGCTAAGAAACATTCCTTGTATTCCAACAGTGGGCAAACAATGGGTCTAGATAGAGTTGTTATCCTGTAAAACAGAATAAACAAGAAAAAAAACTGGGGAGTGGGGGCACTGCAACAAACTAAAATCAAGAAGTTCTCAGTACATCCCGATAGCCATAGAAGCACATAAAACAAATGGCTTCTTGCAACAGTAAAAGAAATCTTTCAAGGGAAAATTGGCTGAAAGAAAGTCATTGATATAAGATTAAAGGGAACCAGGGAAAGTTAAAAAGTATGCCAGGAAAACAAAAATGTTGTAACAAAATTACAAGGTTAGTAATAATTGATATCACATAAAATAAAGTCAGAGGCACAAAAGAATTTCAGACATGCTTTTCAAGGAACATGGGACTCACAATAACAAGTCTGGAATGACTGAGAATGGATGATAAATAGGAAAATTATGAGAACAGGATTTTAGCCTCAAAATTACACAAAAACAAAAAGAGAGAGAGGAAGAGGGAGGGGAAAAGGGACAGAGAAGATGAATGAGAATGAGAAAATGTTCTTTATTGGAGGGAAAACATTAAGAACAAAACAGAAGAGTTTGCAGCAATTGGGACTAGAGTAGTTGGGCCAATAAATAACCCTTAGCTAGGAACATATTCTCACACAGCAGAAGTGGGGAGAGGAGCAGAATAAAGACCTTATTAAAGAAAGACCAAAAATCTGAAGAGTTGCATAGTTTCTATAACACTAAACGGCAGAAAACTCTGAAACAATGTCTAAAGAGGTTTTTAAAGGAAAAGAGTGTGCTTTAGAAACAACATAAGTCTTCACATTTTAGAGACCAGAAAACAAAAGTCCATGTTTGAGGCAGTCTATAAGACTCCTCCAACTGGCATAATGAAGTCCACTGAGTGGCTTAAGACAGAAACATATCCTCTCAGTTCTAGAAGCTGAGGCTAAAATCAAGGTATCTGTGGGGCCATGATTTCTGTGGTCTGGGGAATGAAGGCTCCTTGACTGTTCCATGGTCTCTGGCTCTCTTGGAGGGGCCAGGTCTTTGAATAGCCCTATTGTGGGGGTTACCAGCAACGCTTGGCCTACGGAAATACTATTCCACATTCCTCTTCTGCTGTTCAGTAGCATTCTTCTTGTGTGTTCCAAGTCTCAATAATCAAATCCCCATATTCTTAAAAGACAAGAATCATTAAACCAGGTTCCACCTAAATTCATGGCAACTCACCTTAATCCAGTATGGTCCCACTTTATTCTGACTGAATATGAAAAAGATCTGTGGAGCTATGGCCAGAGGCACCAGTTTCAGAGATTAGCAATACAATTCTACTCGTTATAGGGGATAAATACTTGAGGCTCCCAAGAAGGAGTAGAATTTCCAACTATAAGAATAAGGAAGATATGAAACATAGGATGCATGGATGACTTTCCCCAGGCCCAGTGCTAGTAAGCAAACTGTTTGGAATGTGCATAGGCACACTGTGCAGACCTAGGACACACAGGACTCCACAACAACCCTTGAGCTGCATCTCTTCTTGGTTCCCTTGCCTAGAAGCTAAATCACAACCAAAGTATTTTAGACAACACCAGTATCATTCTTTCTACCACTTACTGAGAGTGGCTCAACTATTTTAAACACATTCGGTAAAGCAGTTCAGACTTAGTAAATGAAAAGTGCATTATTTTTTTCTCTTTCTCTAAAAGAGTAATATAGAAAATATAAATTGTAATTAAGTTATTTGTGGGTTTTCCTTGGGAAATTGAGAAATAATTTTTTTCACATATTTAAATCTCATACTAAACTATATGAGTCATTAGATTTTAAGTAATTCTTCTCTGGTCTGAATTCTATGACTGGACCTGTATTAAGAATACTTTAAAGAACGTAGTAGAGGATTCCAGTATTTTAAAGTAAATAAACATTTAAGTGAAAGATAAAAATATCCCAGGAGTGTGGGGTTCTGAATGTTTTTCAAATGTCTATTTTCCAAACACCTCTGTAATAGGCATTTAATTACATTTATAAAGAGAAAGGAGGGAACTATTAAAAAAGTATGTAGTCCCTCTTCTGGCTTATATCATATATGTGTGTATACACACATGTATTGGTTGGATCTTGATTTCATGCATGATGCTTGTCGTTCTTATCTCACTAACATGATGATCTCCACACCCATTCATTTTCCTGAAAATGGTAAAAATTTCATTCTTTTTAATAATTGCTCCTTTTTAGGCTTTGCCAGAAAAAGGGGGTGGTGGGTCTCCTTATTAAAGTTGTTAACCTGTGTTCTGGTTGGCTCAATAATGCCTCAGAATTAAGAAAACTCCAGAAAGGTAACATGGCACAGGGCAGAATTTCACAATGACCCCACATACATTTGAATTATCTGGAAAAGAATTGTGGTTTGTTTGTAAATATTATTTTCAAGGCAGGGGCATGATTCTTGTTGATTTTTGTTTTGGTTTGTTTCCCAAGATGATTCTAATGTATAACGAAGGCTAAAACCCACTGAGGTGATGGAAGAGAACTAGTGGATAAAAGTAAAGCCATGGATCCTAATACCACCAACGTTTTTCAGTTGTATCATCATTCTGAATTCCCAAGCCTTCTCGCACACACCTGCGAAGAAAAAAGTACAACACCCATACAGGGCTTTGGAACCTCAGACATATGTTAACTGTGAAGCACAATGCATGTATTTAAGCAATCCTTTCAAACACAGTATTTTCTAAGAGTTAGATTTGGGGAACTCAATAAATCCTGAAGGTCAGAAACCTATGACTGCATAAACACACTTGAGTAAATTCTATAATGAGTTTACAAAATTTCAACTTGCCAGGATATAAGTTGAAAACTGCTACCTTTCAGTCATCAAGCATATAGCAAAAGGAATATATAAATCAATAAAAATAAGGTCCAGAAATATGGAAAAAATACAGATTCAAAGTCACACTAACACCCCCTAACGATCCACTTAAGAAAAATAAATATTTTAACTCTTATTGAATTTGTTCTTTGTCAATTAAGTACATAGAAATAATGTCACCTAATTACTTTCAGCCCTACCATCTCACATTCCCCACATCTTGATCAATCACTCTTTTATTACTACAGGTCCCTTTCCCACAATCTCGAATTTTTATTTATTTTGTAACCCACTCAGTTTAGTCAGACCCTGGGTTGGGAGCTAACCACTGAGCAGGAGAGCTCCACAGAGGTTTACAAGTAAAGATAGTAACTGTTACCCCTCCAGAATCCATCAGTAGCCAGTAGTGTAGCAGAAAGTAGTAAGACCTTCTGTGTCCCTGCCTGATATCTGATGGCAGATCACAGGCCCAATCTTGTACAGGTTCATTATAGGCAAACACAGATGCTATGACACCATGGTTGCAATGGCTATATTGTGCCATCAATTAACTCTAGTGGATAAAATAGATGACAAGAGCATGACCACTTTTGGGAGTATCTGGGGCTTCCCTAACACAACAACTCAGAAGGAGGGTCCCACACTTTGCACTGGGACACATGGCTTTTTAGGAACACCATTATTGTCAGGTACCAGCTTCGACAAGTATACCACTTACCAGGGTAGGGCCATGGAGATGAGAAATATACGTAAAGAAAAGGAAGACACAAGTGAAAAATAATAAAACAGAAACATAGAATAGTACCTGGAGAGAGTTCCAGTCAATACTGAAATTTGACCCCATATTTAATTTTCCATACACTTTTATACCCCAGTACAAAAGGAGGAAGAAGGCAAAAGACTGCTTTAACATGATAAAAAGGATAACTGGAACACTTACTTGCTTCAAAACTTAAGACATCAAGCCATTAATTCATGAGAAAAGCATTCTGTTGTTTAGGCAGTGAACCCACCCTAGACCAAGTATCCTAAAGGCATTCACTCCCTAAGTCAAACCTCTTAATTCAAAAGAAGTAGCAAAGTACACTAGAATTCTGACCTTAGGTCAGGGTGGAGTGCATCTACCTATATGGGCTACCTAAATGTCCAAAACAGCAAGCAACCACACCCTAGGTCAGGGTATGTAGTCACAATTACTGTCAGCAACTTTGAGCGAGGTGAAACCTCTCTGACCTTCAGACAAGGTGGAAATAGGCTCACATTTTTGGGTTTCCGCACCTTATCTAGTCAAGCAGTGTATCTCCTTCTAACTATTCATTTTTAATTTATATTTTTTAAACTGGATTACAAAGTGGTAGGTCACATTTCTAAGTAAGCATTTTAGAGCTGGGTGATGAAGCACTTAATTAAGATGGACTATACTCTGAGTTTGATCCCCAGCATTTAACAAAAACCCATATGCAGTTGATCTCTCAGCAAGCAGGCATCATTTGAGAGAGTACTCCCAAAAGTGTAAGCATAAGATCACATCTACTTCTGAGAATTAAAAAGCAGTTTGTCCAACACTTTTTATTTTATCAGCCCAGACCCTCTCCTCTCACCAAGTTCTATATCTCATCATCTGCCACAAGCACCACAAAGTGTGTTTTGCTCACACCCATGTTACCAAGTTATCAGCCCCAATTCTAGTCATCCTTCTAGTTGTGATGTGTTTTACTCCTCATCATTCAGGACTCAACTTAGACAACATCTCTTCAAAGACAACCCAATGATCATCCCAGTTTAAAGAAGACAACTCCTAAATAAGTCAGACAATTATTTATGCTCTTGCCCAAATTTTACCTTCCTCATAGAAGATCATAGGAGAGGAAATTCCCTCTAATCTCTGTACTAGCTCATAGTCTCCAACTCTTAACTAGATGTAAATTTCATGAAAGATGTCAGAATCACCTTGCTGATTCATCACCATGAGGAAAAGCACTAGTATAAAGTAAATCCTTAATAAATATTGTTCTCCAAATATTTAAGTATGTGTCTAAAATGCAGACAGAGTCAAAAACAATAAAGCCTAGAGATCTTCAGGCTCCTGTCTCAAATTTAGAGTCTCCACCTCAAACTCCTTTGCTCAGCCAGACTGACTTTATTATACCTTTGCTGTCTCCTAAAGAATTCTTCAGGTGGAACCTATGAATTCTATACCTGATACTAAGGAAGCTCTTAAGACCCTTCTCTTAAGATGACTTGGGTCACAGCTCAGCTTTTGGTCTCAGGTCTCAAAAACCAAGAAAAGATGAAGTCTTCATAATTCCCTAAACCACACAGGAACTGAGGCTTGTCACTTAGGTTTGGTCCAGGTACAATGTCTATAATAAGGGCTATGGTTCGCCCCAGCTTTCTTTATTGGCATCATCCTCTGACTACAAGACCATTTTAGACAGCCTGTACTTTTCTTGAACAGAAGACCTTACCTGGTTTACCCACACATTCCCCTTTGAGGAAGCACTGTTCAGCTGAGCTTCACAGAGATTTGAAAGAAATAAGAATGGGGCCTTAGGGGCATTGGGTACTGTAAGCGCTACACTCTGAAGGCAAAGGCTTTCTTTCTCCCATGGAAGTGTTCCAGCTCTCCTCTGAAAAGTATCACAGCAATCAAAAGCCAAGGAATACCACAAAGTCACACCTGAAAACAAACCTCATACAAGAGATTTATGGGGGGGAAGCTGGTGGGGGATGACTGCCTCTGCTTGGGAGAGAAGCAGCAACAAAATGAAAAGGCAGGTTTTATATAGGGTTTCTTTTGGGGGTAGGAAGGTGGACAGAGCTTGCCAGAGTGGTCTGGGATTGGTGAGATCTAATAATAAAGCCTAAATAAATAAGCCCTTCGCTCCCTCAAGTTCTTTTTCATCTATGTTTTATCACAGCAACAGAAAAAGAAACAGATAAATTCCTTTTTGGTCAAGGGCAAGTTTTAGGTTAACACTATTAACCCCTACTAGACTCCCAAACTCCTCAAACTCCAATGGATTTAAATAAAGCCATCTCTTTTTGTTATTGCTGTTGCTGTTACTGTTGTTGTTGTTGTTGTTGTTGTTACAAATTCTGACACAGTCCCTTCAGTAACACAACCTGATTACTCAGGGTTTTTTTTTTCAAATTTACCAATTATCTTCTCCTACATGTCAAAATCCATCTACTTTCTCCTCCCCCCACTCACTTTTTTAATGATCCATTCTACTGGATTATAAATAAATCCCTTTCTCGTCTAGATTCTTTTCTTCTGTTTACAAATAGTCATAAATAACAGACCTCTGAAGTGTCTGCTGATCACTTCATCACATCCACTAAACTGCTGCATCCGTCATCCTGTTTCTCTGGCTCTCTGGCCCAATGACATCATCAGGCAAGACTTGCTATCACTATTTACATGTCATACTGTCTATTAGTGGAAGCTCTTTAAAACACAACGTTAAGGTTTTATAACATTAAACTCCCCAGAGTATAATATATTCCAGGAAAACTTTATGCAATGAATAAAAACAACAGACATTGAAATAAATGCAAAACACACACAAAACAACACAACTGTCAATGTTTCCCCAGAGCTATGACATGCCTTGTCAGTGATCAATCCTCAGTAATGAATAGAGACATAAGATCAAATTTCTTTCCTTTCACACAGCTGTCTATGAATACTATGGAAGAGAATTTGGGCAACATACCCTTCTCTCCCAAATCTGCTCAAGGATCCAGTCTTGGGAATGAGAGTAAGTGGGCATGCAGAATTGGCACTTGCATACACAGACACATGCATACTACATGGACAAAGATTTAGCAACATTAGCCAAGGATAGGCCCACTGTTCTTCAAGATGCTGGAAAACCTTACTCTTTCAAATATAAAACTGAAAATAACCTTAGGTAGGGTTTCTGAATCCTCCATAAGTCTAAAACAGATTTCCTTGCATTCATGCATGCCTTGCCTTCTGGCCATTTGATACCTTCCCATTCCCCAGTAAAATCTTTCTTAACACAACCTATTCTGATGCACCCTCTTCAGAATTCATTTGCTTCCCTACATGCAAAAAACACTCTTATTTTGAAGTATTTTCTAAAAACTTAAAGACTTTTTCCTTTTAAAACCTCTAATGCTTATAGTCCATATCATTTATTTGGCATTTACAACCAGCTGTTAATGTTATAACTTTTCTGATATAAGATTTCAGCCAAAATCTCCCAGTAGAAATCCAATATGCATCATGAACATTGATAGCCAGTTGTAGCATGAGAAGTTAATTCCAAGGTTAAAAGTGCTTGAAGAATAACCTAGGCCGAAGTAGGCCTGAGGTAACGATCTCCACCTAGGGCTAGAGCAGGATTGAAGCAATAAAATCCACAGAAGTAGGACTGACCCAGCTACCTAAGCCTGAGTGGGCCTGAGGAAGCAAGCTCCATAGGAGCAGGAGCCTAAAGCCAATCCAGTCCCAGGACACTGGCATACCAGGATTGAGCCAGCGATCTGGTCCAGAGCAGACTGGAGACAGCAAACTCCACCAAAACAGGTACAGGGAAGTAACTACTGAGCAAGTGAGCCAGAGCCAGAGAAAGCTGAGGGTCCGGATGTGGATCTGGGACCTTCTGAAACTGAAAAGCTTCTGTGAAGCAAAGAACATGGCCAACAAGACAAAACAACAGCCTACAGAATGGGAAAAGATCTTCACTAAGCCCACATCAGACAGAGGTCTGATCTCAAAAATAAACAAAGAACTCAAGAAATTGTTCATCAAAATAACACATAATCCAATAAAAAAAATGAAGTACTTATCTAAACAGAGAACTCTCAACTGAGGAATCTAAAATGGTTGAAAGACACTTAAGG
>LOJH01010547.1:0-27047 GCA_001685095.1 Ellobius talpinus
GGGGGAGGGGAGGGGGAGGGGGAGAGAAATGGGAGGAGGGGAGGAGGTGCAAATTTTTTAATAATAATAATAAAAAAAGATATGACTGTCTTGGGTTAGTGTCAACAGACTTAGTGACCCAGATTTCTTGTGTGGTTTCTATAGTGTAACTAGACAGACAGCACCATGCCAGTTTGCTTGGGAAATACCATCAGCTGAAGAGGAGAAACTCAGAAGTTCTGGTTTTGTAGAGTGTGGCACAGCTGGCTTCACTGCCAGGTGACCACCAGCCCCTCTTGCTGCCTGCTGGCTCACTGCTGTGCAGCAGACTGGCCACTCTCTTCCCGTGCTCCTCTCTGTCCAGCTCAGAGCCTGCAAGATGCTATCTGTTGAATGGCTAAAGCAGTCTATAAATGGACTAGCCCTAGTTGAAAACACTGTAAGATACTTGCATCAGAATCTCTGCTTTAAAAAAAAATCAAATAGTCCAACTCTAGCCAGCAGCTGGCTCATTTTTCAATCAGCCGGTATTACAAGGCAGTGAAAGTTCTAGAGTGCTTTTTTTTGGCATTCTCTTCCATCTTGTCAACAAAGGGATTTGACCTCCCTAACTGAGCATTAGATGATCTTGTTTATTTTTCTTATGAGTAGAAACTATGCAGTATATAAAAGTGAACTTTGATTTACCTATGATGCTCCATATAGTATAACCCACTCTGCTCATCATGAATGCTGGGCGCTGTGAATTGGATAGAAAGCTATAGCAACTGCCTGCCGCTCAGACCCAGGACTGCTTTGTGTTCCTGCTCTCTGGGCCCTATTTTCCCAGCCAGCTGCCTGCTGCCTGCTGTCCACCTTTCAATGACACTACAGTAGGAAAGACCCTTATCAGTGTGTTCCTGGTCTATGTGTCCCTCTCGAAAAGCATCCTACTCATCTTGTCTCCAGCCGTGTCCTCCCTAAGCCAGAAAGGAATGTAGGATGGGATTATTTTAAAATTGATTACTTTAAAACTGTATTGCTCCTTAAGGGAAGTTGGATATATTTGTTTTCTGTTACTATGAGAAATGCCTAAGACAAGATGACGTGTTCATTTGGGCCCACAGTCTAGAGCCTGTGGAAGCACATTAGTTTGGGAGCACATGATCAAAGGAGCTCATTTACCCTATGGTTGGGTACGGAAAAATGAAAGAGGGGCTGAAGTCCCCTTATCCCCCTCTGGAACCTGCCCCAAATAACCTAAGACAGCCCCCCAACTACACCCTCTGTCTTAAAGGCCCCGCAACCACCTAGTAGCCGGGGCCTTTGGTGAGATTCAGGATCCTAACCATGGCAAGAGCTTGGATGTAAAAGGGAGAGTATATTTGATAGAGCTCCTGAGTGCAGTGGTCAAGGCTGAAAACCAGACCATCTAGGGCTTGTTCCTGTTCTATTGAAATAAAATTGACCTAACATGAAACTAGTCATTTTAGAAGTGTGCAGTTCAGTACCTTTGGGTACTTCTCTAGTCTGGATGTGTGTGGCTTCTGCAGACTTTGATTTTGAAGTTCACCTAGTTTCCACTCATCAGTATTAGTAGGTTGTTATTATTATTATTATTATTATTATTAATCATTTTGCCAAATAGTAATCTGTTCTCTGGCTATATGAAATTTATTGATACCTGTTCATGTGTTGGTAAAAGCTAAACATTTTAGGAAAGTGTGTGTGTGTGTGTGTGTGTGTGTGTGTGCGTGTGTTTGTGTGTGTGTTGCTTGGGATTTGACCTATCACTTCATCTTTGGCAAATACTCTACAACTGAGCTCTATAGCCCTAGCCCCTCCTTTTACTTTTCACTCTGAAACAGGGTCTCATTAAGTTGCTAGGGCTAGCCTCGAACTCCCTCTGTAGTCCAAGCAGGCCTTGAACTTAACGATCCTTTTGACTGGGTCTCCCCAGGTAGCTGGAATTACAGGCCTGATCAAGAGGCTCAACAGCGAATTCTTGTCTGACTTAGTTTGAGCAGCCACCTTCTGTTCTCCAGGGCATATACCTAGGCATTACTGGATTATATTGTAATAATACATTTCATGTTTTGAAACCCACTAAACCTTTACACATCAACACATATGTTTCGTATTCCTACCACGTTACTTGGCTGTAATTCTAATCCTGTCACATAGTCCTGCTGTTTGAACTTGGACAAGTCACTTCTGCCTTCTGTGATCACAGATGTATCCTGAGGACAGTGATGCTGTCTGCTCAATGAAGATGTCACTCAGCATAGATTTATGTGTCCAGTGAAAAGATGAGGAGCACTAGGGCTCCAGGGCCGCCATGTAGGGTGTGATGCAGTAAAGAGCTCTGATCCAAACTCCTGGGTTCCCTGCTAAGGCCATCCCTCCCTTCAGGGAGTCCTAGTTCTTACGTGTTTGGCAGTTTGCCAGAGCTCCATAAGCCTTTGCTTTGCCCTGCAAATCTCGGGGGCTGCACAGATCTGGGTCTGCCACTTAGGACTGGTCTCAATTCATGGCTTGGGCTAGAGTGGGAAAGCAATAGAAGGTTGAACGAAGGCCAGTTCTCCCTCACCTAGCATGGACTGCTGAGACTAAAGAGAAGGGGACATGCCAGCTAGCCTTGACTGTGAGCGCCTTGGAGGTGGCTTTGCAGATGAGGGCATGGCACCTGGCTGAGGACAGACCCTGCAAGGAACAGAAAAGGGTCCCAGAAGTCCACCTTTCCCAAACGTGGCTCAAAGAGAGGAAGGAAAAGAAAGCAAAGTAGAGTGGACAAGCCAGGGTGGGGAAAAATGGAAGGAGATTTTGGGGGCTAGGAGTAAGGCAGATACTTCTCTTCTCAAGCATATTCTGTCTACATCCAAGTCTAACCTGAAATCAGCAGGTGGGGGACAAGGGAGAGAGTACTCTGGCCACATGGGGGACTAGTTTGTGTTCCCAAGAGGTGGTTTCCCAAGGTGCCAGTGCACCTGAATCCCACTTGTCCAAGGGTCTAGATTGACTGAAGGCCCAGTCCTTACTTACCTACTAGATGTGCTGTTTGGCCTTTCCTGGTCAGGCTCAGAGATGGAGTGGCATCACTGGGAGGGGCGCCCACTGGGGGCCACTTGCTTTGCTGTATCTTCTGAGAACCCAGGGTTGGCTCTACTATTAACGGAGTTGGCAAACAGGAACATCCATTGCTTCTCATTATGCAGAAGAGATGTTGTTCAGACCCCTCCCTCTGTCCACACAGCTAATGAGGGACTCCACAGGAGAGGGTCAGTGACACAAGTCATAGCCTTTTGGTCTTTGTGATGAGGCCACCGTACCAGTATGTCCTAGCATCTGTCATACAAGCATAAGCACTCCTGCTCTCATGCCACTTTCCCAGAACTATCCACAAAAGCAAGTCCACACTGTTGTGAGAAAGCAGAGGTCAATCCAACATGTGTGAATGCCTGTTGTGCATGGAGTGATGTAACTACTTCCTAGGTTCACAGGGGTGCTGGGGTGACTTCCCAGCCTTGTCTCTGGCACTATTTGCTGGAGCGTGGTCTGCGAACATAGTTCTTTTCCTTACCATGGCAAGGTGGAGGTCACTGACATTGACTTGTAATACTTATACTGTCAGAAATGCCCAGACAGTCAAAACAAGCTCAGAACTCCAGGTCCTATGTCCTGAAATCAGACTCTGTGCTTAGCCCAGGCCATCAGACCTGTGGGGGAGCACCTACCTTGGGGACTGTGGTACATCCAGCGTGAAGGAACCAGCCCCTCCACTATTCAAGCTACTGTTTCCCTAACCATCATCCCCCACAGACTGAAAATATGTAGTCCTTAGTGGCAAGTGGTATTTCTGTGGTGACACATGACAGATACCTACCTGGATCCTGCCCCCACTAGGTTTGCTGTTAGCAGGTGATACCATACCATCATGATGTGGCAACCCATGTATGAGAATACGGTCTCCTGCTTTCAATCCATGTGCAGACATATTTCTCACTCGCCTGCTTGCATTCTCTCCCCATCTCCAGGACACACAGGATCAGCCACTGCTACCGCATCACCTACCGCCACATGGAGCGGACATTGTCCCAGAGAGAAGTCAGCAGTGTCCACCAGGCTGTGCAGCAGGCCGCTGTGCAACTGCTGGGTGTGGAGGGCCGTTTTTGATGTCCTGGTTTTCAAGCTTCAGCCCTCAAGGATCTCCAAGACTCGCTGGAAACGGGGAAAGATATTGTTTGTGAACTGGAGTATCTGTCATCTCTTGATAAATGCATCTGCTTTAGGACTTTCAGGAAATAAAGGATTACTTTTGAGAAGCATTGACATAGCATTTGTCTTTTGTTTGGGGGAAGGAGAAAGCAGGCACTAATTTAAGAGCTCCCTGCTATTCGTTTAGAAATGCTTGGCCCATTGGCTCTCTGCGCAGTTAATTGGTCCCTGGGTTCCATTAAGCACCAGGCATGCTTCTCGCCTGACAGGTTCTTCCACCCATGTAATGAGTGAAGCCACAGAGAAGGGCCTCAGAAACTGGATGTAGTACAGGCATGCCTAGATTTTGTGTGCCTGCTTGGCTGCAGGTCACAGATCCTGCATTTTGACAAATTGGAGGTTCGTGGCAACCTGTGTTAAGCAAGCCTGTCACCCCCATTTTCCTTCAACTCGAACGATCATTAGTATTTCTTAGCAGTTTTTTTAATTGGGTAAACATGGGTTTTTCTGACATAAAGCTATTGTGCACCTTACAGAGGCAGTATCAGGAAAGCCTATACCTCCATATGCACTGGGAGACCAAAGATGCCTGTGCCTTGCTTCTTGATGAATTCACTGTATCCCAGTAGTCTGGAACCAGATCATCACCCCAAACCACACCTGTCCAGGAAGGCTTTGAGTCTCTGCCATCCTTTCTCCCTTCTCTTCTTTGTTTTGCAAAGGGCAGGCTTCAAAGAGGCCACTGACGAAATGCCAGGGCTTCACTTGAAAGTGGAGAGAGCCACGTCTCTGAGCAGGCAGGGCAGCCATTTGCGTTCATAAACCCAAGGCCAGGGGCCAGCCCGTTGGCCCTGAGCTTGGACTTTCCTGCCTTCTGCCCTGGTGCAGGGGAAGGAAGGGAGCAAGAACTGCCCTGAGTGGAGGAGACACACCAAGGGCCAACTCCTCAGGTTGTTCCCTGCAGGAGGCCTCCCCTTCCAGAAAAAGGCGACCTTTAAGGGAGAGCACAGGGCTTTGATGTCTTCCCCTTTCCATCCTGCACTTTGTAGCTGTCTGCTTTCCTCATGACCAGCCTTAATAATCAGATTTCAGGCCTGACAAGACGCTGGAGGCTGATGGAAGACTCTGAGTGCTGGGATAAATATTTGATGAGAGGTGGCCATTATCAGCAAGCATGTATGGGGCGGGCAGCTGCTCAGAGTGTGACTGTTTGGAAACAGGCTTATTGTAGATACAATTAGCTAAAAGTGACATCTTACTGGGCAAATGGACTCTTTCCCAAATGGCTGGTATCCTTCTGAAAAGAGGACCACATGAAGACAGAGATACCAGGAGAGCTATCTGTGAGCTCGGCATTCCCAATGACTGTCAACAAGACATAGGAGGCAGGGAGAGATTCCCTATGGATTTCAAAGGAGTGCAAAGATTTGTTCAATACTTGAAATCAGACTTCTGTCCCCGAGAACTATGGTATGTCTTAGTTAGGGTTTTATTGCTCTGAAGAGACATCATAACCAGGCAACTCTTATAAAGGAAACATTTAATTGGGGCTGGTTTACAGTTCAGAGATTTAGTCCGTTATCATCATGGCAGGTGGCATGCAGGCAGAGATGGTGCTGCAGGAGGAACTGAGAGTTCTACATCTTGTTCCTCAGGCAGCAGGAAGTGAACTGCAAAACACATCCTCCAGCAATGCCACACCTACTCCAACAAGGCCACACCTCCTCATAGTGCCCCTTCCATTGAGCCTATAAGGGCCAAATGCATTCAAACTACCACAGAGTACTTTGTAATGGCAGTACTGAGATCCTAATACATCACCCCAAACGGGGAAACCACTTCCCTTTCTCATTAAGTCTCTGCAATGAGGGTCGCACCTAAGATTCCTCCTCCTACCTAGGGAGGAGACTGGAAGTCTAGCCAGGAGACACTGAGCTGTCACATGACTCCTATGAACTGCACCTGGCAGCCTCTTGAGAGGTATGTGGCATGGGCATCACTTAAGGGTCAGGGTCTGGAAGTTCAGTCCACATAGCTGAGACTTGGGGGGCAGAGGGTTCTCCAAACTTTGCAGTCACAGACCTAAGGCAGTTAGCCAAGGAAAGCCTGTCCATGTCAAGAGTGCCCTGGATGGCCATGTGCTCTGCCTGTTGATGACCTTGGCACATGAGGGCATGTAATAGTTACATGAGTAACAGAAGAACATGGACTGTCCTTGATACCCAAGACAGGAAGAACAGTTCATATATGGCCAAATGCATGTCTGTACCATTAGGTAACACACTCCCTCTGGGATCTCCAGGAACTTGCCACCCAGTGGCAAGGGATAGAAACATTGAGACTGAATGCTGGCAATGGGCTAGAGTGCTTGCATGGAGTGTGTGTGGTCCAGGTTTCCATCTGCAGTCTAGAGTCTGGGGCCATACTCCTGAAGGTGTCTGATGGCCTCTGATCTTGGAATGCAGTAAACTGGGCCTGGTTAATACTTAGTGAAAAACAACACCTCAAGGGCCGCAGGGTCCCAGGGCTCCAAGCAACCTGGACATGAGTTTCAAAGGATTCTACAAAGTTGGCATCACTAAGCTCTCTCAACTGCCACAATCATTGCATCCCCTGACTAGGCAAGGAAAATGAAGCCTTGGTTGTCACAGGCAGTCAGGGTATGCCGCTCCCTTTTGCTCCTGTTTCTCTGCCCTCAAATCCCTGGTCCAGAGGTCAGAACACTGTCCTCTCCCTCCCTTCCTTCCCTTCTTCTCCTTCCCTTCACTCTTTCTCCATCCTCCCCTCCCATCATCTTCATCTTCCTCCTTCCCTCCTTCCCTTCCTTCCTCCACTCCCTCTCCTTTTTTCTTCTTTCCTTCCTCTTCTTCCAGTTCCTTCGCCAGCTCTCTACTCCCCTATCCTCTCCTGTCTCCTACCCAGCTACCCTGGAGGAGGCTGCCCTAGCTTGTGTATTCAGACCTTTATGATGCCATGTAAGCTGCAGCTCCTGCTAGAGGGAAGCACTGTAGGCCTTGCTGTCACCTGTTGATGAGAGAAACAGCACCTGGTAAATCAGGGTTCCTTTGCCAGGGCAGCTGGCCCTGCTTTTGTCTCTGTGCATTAATCACCTCCATGCCCTGGTGAGCACAGACTGCATGGCCTCTCTGCAGCACAGGGAATTTCCCTGTCTATATAGCTCTGCCACCACCGAACCCCAGTAGAGGAAAGCTAAAGAGCACAGACTTCCCTGCCTCACGCCTCAGGCTGACCAGCTCTAACAGGTCACGCTGTGCCATTCCAGCTGGGTCCAGCCTGCAGATGACTGTCCATTTCTGTGTCCATCCAGCAAGCTGTAGCTAGAGTTTTTTAAGGACTCACCCCGGAGCCAGGAGAGGGGCTGGGGACTCTTCCAGTTTTTTGTCCAATGCAGCATCAGAGATGGGAAACACTGCAATGGCCATGGAAGGTGCATTGTCAAGATGGATGTGGAAGTTTACAAAGTGGCTAAGAACCCTGACTTTGAACTGTGGCAGATACAGGTTCAAACGCAGAGCAGGAAGGGGCCCAACTCATCGTAAGAATGAAATGACCGTGTGTGACATAGCTTCTGGTATTGGACAGGTGAGGGGTATAGATTCCCAGAGAGCCACCATCCCCACTGAAGGACAGGGAGGCATCTGCAAAATGTGGACAGGGAGGCATCTGCAAAATGTGGTACCAGAAGGTCTGACCTGAAAGAAACTTTAGGACTCATCCAGCACCCCCACCTTAGAGGCGAATTCCCCAAGCCCATGGGTGTAAAATGGCTGACTGAATTTGGATAGTTTGGCTGTGAAGATCAGAATGCCCAGCCTAGCTACAGTGACTTAAGCATCCCAGAGAACCAGAAGTCAGAGGAAGCACACTACCACTGAGACCCAGGCTCTTCCCATCATTCCTTAGCTCTGCTGCCTGTGGTGCATTGACCATCCAGGGTTGCAATGGGGTAGAGGAACACAAGCAACATATCCCACGTCTGTGTGCAGGGAGAGAGCCAGGCATCTTAGCTTCTCCTCACAAGTATCTTCCACCATACACAAACCATTTATCACCCTTCCCTTCAAGCATGTTTGGCTAGAATTAAGCAAGCCCAGTTTGTATATTCTGGGTCTGGCACTATCTTTATATATCAACCCCTTTCCTGTGCTGTGTCCTTGTTGAGCAGGGCATGAGGGTCGGGGTGAGAGTGGGGTTCAGAACACCAAGACCGAGTCCACACTGAACAATGGCAGAGGTCAGCCCAGCTAGCACTTGGTTTCCTGACTTCTAGGTCCCAGAGCCATAGACAAGTGAGAAGTATTTCAACCTGGGGCCCAGGGAGTCAAGCTGATAGCTCAGCCTTCCCCACATTCTTGCTGGGACAATTGAAGATGGTGGCTGACATGAAACATTGCACTCTGAGGCTAGCAGTTTGGAGGGATGTTTAAGGGGCCTTTCCTTACAGTGTTTATGAGCTTTTTACAAAGGCTAATTTATTTATGCCCATAACTCAGGGTGAAGTTTATGAAAAACATTTCTTTTTTCTGTGCCTAGTGTCTTTTGCACCCAGCGAGGTATAGGGATGGGTCCAGCTACATACAGAGCCCCCACAGGACTTGCGGTACTGTTGGCAGGGACAGGATCTAGTGCCAGAAATCAAAATGCTAAGCCCTTTGTCATTTTCTCGAGCTAAATGTCAAGAAAGCAATTATGGGTGACCCGGAGGCTTGCAGCATGGAATAAGCGACCATCCAGGAGACTGTGCACAGCTCCTGGTTGCTCAGGCCAGGCTGCGGGAAGATGGCGGGGTGGGAAGGAAAGGGCAGGCAGAGTCGTGCCAGCTTTTGATGCAGGTGTGCAAGTTCCCAGATGCCCATGGCAGAAGCAAGGCCAGACTCAGAGCCCTGGGCACCCACGTGAGGATTTCTTCCCATTGTGCATGTGGTTTTCACCAAGAAACTAATGAGCAATATCTCTTCCCAAGGACCCTGGCTTTTAAGAGATTCTCGTTTGCCAGACAGCCGTAATTGTCAGATAATCAATTACTCATTTCGCACTCTAAACACCAGACAGTGGTATACATGCCAGCCAGGGTCCCCTGTAGCAGTAATAACTCTATGACCAAAAGGGGTGATTTAACCCTGGCCCGAAGCAAGTCATTTCACTTTGTAGATACCCCAAGCAGCTTTAATGTAGGAACACAGACTATCCACCACAGCTTCTGGAACCATCAAAATAACTCCCAGACCCCTGAGAACTAATAGAGCCCTTGGCCTTGGGGGACTCCTGTTGGGAGCCATCACAATTACAAAGAGAACCTCTCTGTCTTAGGATACTGTCAGTAATTATCACATGGTTTGTAGCTAGGATCAAACTCTAGCAACCCAGAGCTGAGAACAAACCATTCCACCTCCCAGGGCCTCAATCTTCCCAAATGGAAAAAGGGAATGAAATGTATTCACTGGGGTTCATTGAAAAGAATTTCACCCATATTACAGGGAAACTGCTGCATTAAAAAGATAGTAGTGGAGCTCAAGGGATGGCCCAGGGGTCAAGAGCGCTGGCTGCTTTCCCAGAGGACCCTCATTCCAGGAGATCTGTTGTCCTCTTCTGGCCTCCACAGGCACCAGACACACAAGTGGTGCACAGACTTGCAGACAAAACACCTATACACATAAAAGAATTTTTCTTTAAAAAAAAAAAAGATACTGATACTGGGGAAAGGAGTTTGTAATTTCCCCATAAGTGAAATATAAACTGATCAAAGTGCCCTACAGTCCCACTTGTAGGTGTATATTCACAAGTCTATCCTTTACTTTTCTTATCATCATGGACAACTATCCTGAAAGAAGCAACTTAAGGGAGGAAGTTGGACTTTTGGCTCACAGTTTGAAGGAACACAGTATGCTCTAGCAGGGAAGGTGCGGTGGCAGCTGATTGCTCACATCATCTCTGGAAGCAAAGACTTCAGGCTGAGAAAGCAGGCCTGGACTGTGAACCCTCAGATCTGCTCCCTAATAACCTACTCCCTCCACTAGACTTTCCACCCCCTACAGGTTCCACAGACCCCCAAACAGTGCCACAGATTGGTGATCAGGTTTCCAAACATGTGAGCCTAGAGGGCACATTGCACACTTGAAACCATAACTGCAAGGAATCGACAACAGATAACCAAACAAAACATATATGCCAGTATACACATAAGCTCTCTTCAGGATTGCAGAAAGCAAACAGTCCAGTGTTCATTGGTCAATAAAGGAATCAACAAAATGGAGTCTACATATATACACACAGCAAAATGGTATTTCCCTACAAAAAGGGATATGGCATTGGTCCATGCTACAATGCATATTAGCTCAATGGTAAGGAGAGAAGAAAGACCACTGAATGTTTTATTCCACTCTTACAGAATATTCCACTCATATAAAACACTGGGATTTGCTTATCAGTCTGGCTGTTGTCCACTTGGACGCCTGTCTTAGAGTTTTGCTGTGAAGAGATACCATGACCAGGGCAACTCTTATTTTTAAAAGCATTTAATTGAGATTAGCTTGCATTCAGAGGTTTAATTCATTGTCATGGAAAGAAGCATGGTATCCTGCAGGCAGACATGATGCTGGAGAAAGAGCTGAGAGTTCTATATAAGGAGTGGTAGGGAGCAGGAAGAAAGAGTGAACTGCTGGGCTTGGATTCAGATTCCGAAACCTCAAAGTCCACTCCTAATGACACACTTCCTCTGATAAGGCCACACCTACCCCAAGAAGACCGCATGTCCTAATCCTTTCAAATAATGTCACTCTTTATGTGCCTTTGGGGACTGTTTTCATTCAAACTACCACAATGACCAATAACCCTGAGATGATGTACAGGAGTGGGTAGGAGCTATGGGGAGCTGGACTGCCCTCCACACTGGTTACAGAGCTCTGTCCCCAACTTAATACTCACTGGACCTTGGATAGAGGGGAACAGTCATCACATCCTTGTCCTAATCTTTAGTATAAAGAATCAAGAAAGAAATAGAAGAGGACATGGATAAGATCACAGACATTTGTCCAGCTTTATGTTGTTATGATTTTCAACATTCAGAAAAACTGCAAAAATAGAAGAATCTCCCATATACCCTTTATCTGGTTCACCAACAGTTTCGAGTTGTATCCGATTTGTTTTCTCAGTCTCTGTTTTCTGTATGTGTTTCTCCTCTCCTCCTCACCCCACTCCACCCCTTGTCACTGTGCCCCTAAATATCCTTATATGTATGTCCCCAAAATAAGAACAATACTATACACAAGATAATTTCAAGATAATTATCAAAGTCTGGAGATTGGATATCACTGTCTCAGTCATGGTTCTAGTGCTGTGAAGAGACACCATGACCATGGCAAGTCTAATAAAGGAAAGCATTTAACTGGGGACTTGCTCAGAGTTTCAGAGGTTTAGTCCATCATCACCACAAGAGGGAGCATGCAGGCATGGTGGTGAAGGAGTTGTTGAGAAAACATCCATAGGCAGAGAAAGGGAAAAAGAGACCTGACTATGACCCCCTAGTGACACACTTCCTCCAACAAGACCACACCTCCTAATCCTTCTCACATAGTGCATTCCCTGGTAATTAAGCATTCAAATATATGAGCCTATGGGGACCATTCTTACAATTCTTTCCATTCTTATTCAAACCATCACAGTCACCTAAACCAGCCCATTTTCTAACTTCACCCATGCTCCCTGCAATGTCCATTATAACTAGTTAGGGATATAGAGAATGTTTAATTCCAGTGTGGTCAGAGAACACAAATGGCAAACTTCTACAGTGTACTGTGAGCCTTTATTCACTCAGCTGGTGTTCCTTGTGGGTTTCCTGGGCCCTCTTCTGTATATCCCAGCCAAGGGCTAGGAAGGAATTTATGAAAATTTGGGGGCTTTCCTCCTGACTTCCTGTTGTCTGACATTCCTTCCCTCATTTTCTGGAGTTAGACCTTTTTGAGAACTCATGTCAGTGAGACGATTTCCCTATCACTTCCTGGAAAGTAGGACAATGTCCTTCCATGTCCTTTCACATGGAGTGTGAGTCATCCCTCAGCTCCCATGCATTCTCCCCCACTCCCATTGCCTTTATGGTTTTTGCCCAGAATATATAAATCAATATACATTTATATATCAGGAAGGTAACTTGGTGGTATCCTGTTCTCCAATTTATATTCTCACTCTGGGCATAGTATTCTTGACCTCCAACCTAATGATGGTCAGTTTCAGTTGGATTCAGTTGTTCATTTCTCTAATTTAGTTATTTTGTGGTTTTTATTTCTTTTTTTTTAAACTGATACACAAAGAAGTCCTTTCAGGGTGAACATGAATACTTTAAGAATTGCGTGAGACGGGACTACAGATACATGAAATGAGCCAAATAGCATATGGTTAGACCCATGAATATGTCAGCTAATGAGTCACTGGCATGTAAGTGTATAATGAAGAAAACTTTGTAGTAACGCCTCCTGGTATTTTATAAAATAATCTTTAAATATTTGACATAGTACAGTGATGTTCTGAAAAGATAATCTACCATGCATGGGTGACATATTTGCAGGAAGGAAGTGCCATGGGTTGTGTGTATCCACTACCTTCCTCTTTCTGTCACTCAGTATCTGACAGAAGCAACTTAAGGGAGGAAAGTGTTGGGCCCACAATTTAAGAGGATACCATGACAGAGAAGGGCTTCATCTGTAACACTGGGAGCTCGTGGCATGGTTTGTTTCACCTCAATGGGTCAGAAAGTGGAGTCAGCTTAGACTAAACACAGGACCAGGACCTTCAAGTCCACTTCACACAGCTGGACTCCACCCCCTAAATGTCCCATAATCTCCCCAAATAGTGCCTCTAACTGGGGACTGAGTGTTCATACATGAGTCTGGGGTCACTTCTTATACTCAAACCAGAACCCTTCATTTTCTCACAGTTGTGGGGGCTGGATGCCCAAGATCCAACCCCTGAGTCTTTCTCCATGTCTTACAGATGACCACTTCCTCTCTGTGTCTCCTTGTTGTCTTCCCTCCTGTCTGCTTGGGTACTGTTTTTCATTTTAGGGCAACTCTCATGGTTCCATCTTATCTGTCTCCAAATATGTCCTCAATCTGAGGCATAGTGTTTGGCTCCAGGACACACACTCCAGGACCACAGTTCAACACTGATCACTTTGGGATAGTAATTCAAGTGTTATCTCGCGAAGGATGGAGTGTTTTCCCTCTGATGATGGGTAACAAGACTGGGAGAAAAGCAGACCAGAGAGTCCAGCAGGGACACACCTCACTCCCTGTGTTTTGGTAGCACCCAAACATCAAGGGGTGCTGGAATTGCCAGTGTGAGTGACCACGCCTGACAGGAGCAGCCGATTGTTGCTGCCGCAGCTTGCCAGAAGTCTGGCTAAGGTGAACTCAGAGGCCAAAGAGGAGTGCTAATTCAGAGGAGGCTGCAGAAGGGCCTAGCTGCAGTTTTGGTCAAGTTCATCCTGACCAAACTTGGGTCTAAAGAGTTTTAACTGAGGAGGGAAGAGCCACTCTGAATGAGTATGACACCATCGGGTAGCCTGGGGTCCCTGACTGCATAAAAAGTGTGGGGGGGGAGAAAGTAAGGACAGGATAAGCACCCATCTCTCCCTGCTTTCTGGCCGCAGACTCCTCAAAGCTCCCGCTGCACCAATCGCCTTGCAATGATGGGCTGTATGCTCCATCTGTGCCCCCCACAAAACCTTTCCTGCCTGGACCCGCCTTTCTTTGGTTGCTCTTGTCAGATCTACTATCACAGAAGCAGGAAAAGCTCCCAGTGTTGAGAACACATAGGAGAGGAGGTGATTTGCCTCATGACAGCCAAAAAGTGGGGGGTAGAAGGAAGGAGAGAGGGGGGACAGGGAGACGGGGGAGGGAGAGGGAGAAGGGAAGAGGGAGAGGGAGGGAGAGAGAGAGAGAGAGAGAGAGAGAGAGAGATGAATCTCCATAGTCAAGGGCATGCCTTTAATCACCTGCCTCCCATTAGGCAGGCCCCACCCTTAAAGATCCCACACTTCCCAAATACCACAGGCTAGAGACCAATAATCATTGAACACAGAGGTTCTGGGGTGGGACTATTCATCCATAGATTGTGAGATGCTTTCCTGTGTTGCTACTGAGTGATAATTTTGCCGACCACTCAATGGCTTCATTACATAGGCCCGCCTCCTTTTTGTTTCATGTGCAGTTGCTGTCAGTCAACAGTGCAAAACGCACGGCGAACCCCCTTCATGCATAAGGCTTGTCTCGTCTTATGGATTAGTTTGTTTGAGCTGGATTCCCAGGTGGACATTTGAGAGTCAACGGGTACTATTTCATTTTTACAGAAATGTTGATTATCTGAAGGAGACTGGGGGTAAAGGAGAAAAATGAACAGATTTGCAGCAGACGGTAATGAGCATCTCCTGAGGGAGAACAGGGGCTGCGGCACCTGCAGACACTATCCTCTGAACACAGGCTTGTTGGGTGCCAGTCTTTTCTAACCCTGTCTGGATGCCCTCAGGCAGAGCTGAGTGCTGAGCTGAGCCACAGGAGCGGTGGAGAAGCACTGGGCTCAGATCCACCTCTGGCAGCAGTTCCAGACGGGTGCACAGACAGTTACCAAGGAGACCTCCCTGTTTCCCCTCTTTTCCAGGTTAACAGTCCTGAATCTGCACTGGGTGTCTGGATAGAATTAGTTCAAAATAGGGAGAAAACGAGAAAAATGGCTTTTAAAGATAATTTACCTGTTAACCTCGGGGATCGGCACCAATGCACAGCAGAGAACATTCTGGCCCATTCCCTTTTCTGTTACAGCTTCATGGTTTGATCTTTCCTCTCAGCTGCATTTGTTTTAATTTTACTTTAATAAAATAGGACCACCTGTGTCTGTATGCGTCTAATTACATAAAGCCCGTGGAGCGGCAAATATGCCCATCTTGTGAGCTCGCGGGCCCTGATGAGAAACAGCAAAGGGGCAGAGTGATTATTAAGGCCCTGGGGAAACTAGAACAGGGAGGCTCAGCCCCTCGTGCTGAATCCCAGCAGGGCTCCATCGCCACCCTTCTCTACAGTGGGACTTTGAGGACCTGGAGGCACATTATTCCTGCCTGCTCGCTCACAGGGCATTTGGAAGCGTCCACCACTCTTCTTACTGGATTTCCTACACCTCCATTGGCTTTCCTTGCCCTGAGAGCCAGCCTCAGGGAGGCTGAGTGTGAGAGCCTGAGCAGGTGGTGGCTGTTTATCAGGTATGACTTTGCAAGAGCACAGTTTTGGGCGTCGCTGGTTCTCATCAAGTCACTGTCAATTTAAGTCAGAACCAGGAACAGCTCCCTCTACAGCTGAAGGCCAATGAGGCCTAACAGCAGAATTACTAGGAAATGGTGGCTGTGAGTTGTAGCTTTCTAAAGGAAAGATGGCCCTGCAAGCCTGGGTCCTGCTGGTGAAGGGAAAGGCTGCACCCCCTCCCGGTGCAGGGTTCCCTCCCACTCTGCTCCATGTGTCCATGAGCATCACGGAAGTTGGAGATGTCTCTGAGAAGGAGGACAGCAAAGGGAGGTTTGGGATGAGGGCCTGGGATACACAGGTGTGTGAGGGAGTCATAATATAGTCAGTCATATAAGGGATGACTCTACAGCAGTGGCAATGCGTGACCATGACCCACATACATATACAATTACATACATACCTCATATATACGTATATGTAGGTGCACATGTGTTTAAGTACGTATAAATCTCAAAATGTGGTGTTGATGAAGAAAATCAAGGTACAAAACAATATATAAAGATTCATTTATAATTCATTGAAATACACATATCAAGATTCACTTACGGCAAATATAAAACATGAGAGTGCCATAGACTCCATGGAAAGGCAAGCATATGCACCAATTCTATAAAGAAAAGCATGGTCAGTATCAACTCTAGTTTCTGGGCTGTCTTTATTTGTTGAGAACCCATTATGCACCAGGGACTGGAGCTGAGAGCTTCAAGGATATTTTAATGCCTCATTTCTCCCACTGGGTAATGGTTGACTGGTTGAGCTCTTTGAATATGAATCTCTATATACATTGTGTGTATGTTAAATATTTCACAATATTTTCTAATAAATATTGAATTAGCCATGAAATAAAAGCAAAATGAAGAGACAATAAAGGAACTATTATCTGGATTTATTTTTGATATATGAAGATGAATTGGGTAAGAGTCTAGGCAGAAGGAAAAATGTCATTTTAGGATCCACAGAGCTGGAGATGTGCACATAGTTCCTAGTCTTTGAGGGAAAGTATAGTCCACTAATTGGACTCAATAGCTTTTGTATACAATAATTATAGAAGAGGCCATGGATTCTAGAGGGGGTGGGGAGAGACATAGGAGGGGTTCAGAGGGGGGAGGAAGGGATGGAAACAATGCAAATAGTGTATTCATCTATGAAATTCCTTTAAAAAATCAATAAAAATAATGAAAAATAAAAACCTAATTTATGTATAAGGCACCAAGAAAATATATAAAGAGTTCAATGACAGGGGATCATATTTAGAATTTGAATGTGTAAGACCAAGAGAACCAAATGCCTTCCTGTTCCCACCTCACTGGGTTAGAGATCTGCCCTCATTAGCTCCCCAGTGGCCTGTGTTGGGCTCTAAATTAGGAGATGGGAACATGAGGCACGGTGGCTTGGGTGTGTCCTCTGAAGGTTCAAGTGCAGGAAGATTGGTCCTTGATGGACCAGCGCTGGGGTTGATAGATTAGGTCAAAGATGCTCTCTCTACCTTTGGAAGGGATCACTGTCATCCAGGGGAGTGGACAGCGGATGGGCCAATCACAACAGCCACTGCACCTAGCCCTCTCCATCTGTTTCATTCTGTGGAGTATAAGTCAGACTTACTCCTCAGTGAGGGGCAACCTTTTCGGGGAAGATGCTGTCAGAGCGCAAAGTTCCTCTGGTGTTACAGGGAGGTAAACAGCCAAGCACCTCTTTTTCTCCCTAGCAAAAAAGAGATCCCTTCTGTTCCGGCATTATATACTTTCTCCCAAATGCATGTTGGGTTAGCTGACATTGTTCCAGCATGGCAAGGCAGGACCTTTAGGGAGTGATAAGGTCATGAGGACTCTGTCTCACCAGTATAGTACCACTGAGGTTTTGAGAGCTAGCCAGTCATAGAGGATGTGGATTCCTGCTAAATGGATGAGTTCAGCCTGATACCTTCTCTCTGTCCTGTGTGCTCGCTTGTCCTTCTGCCATGCTGTGATGCAGCAGGTAGGCCTTCACCAGAATTAGGACCACAGATGCTTCTACTATTTGTGAACTATCAAGCCTGCGAAATTCTGTCAGAATGTGGTGGGAGAATTGTCTTGTCTGTGTTGGGATGCTGAAGCTGTCTGCCCCATTAGTGCTAAGGTTGCTGTGAACTACAGGAAATGCAGTGGTGCTTCTAATGCCCTCCTGAGCTCACCTAGAGACCCCGGTTCTCACCAGAGCAAAAGTAGATGACCACCCTCCTTTGAAAGACAGACTGACTTCTCCTGAAGGTCATGCTCTTTCCCTATCTAACAGATTAGAAAACAAAATCATTCATTCACTCAACTCTTTATCAGTCATTACAATAAGAGAATAAAGGGAAAATACATGGGGCCTTTTGCATTTGCTACTTCAAGAAATGTCCTTAACTTTCTAGCTTTTCCTCTGACTTTCTGCAAAAATAAGTGTATCTACTGCTACCAGATGACACACATAAAGTTCCCAGCATATTATACATACTTTATAGTTCTTATTACTGTTGGGACTCATTGTGAGCTTGCCCCAGAAATACATAGCTGGGGTTAACCCAAACCTGCTTCAAGGAAGCTCCATTCTGCTCTGTCTATGTCTCCTTTTGATTGTCTTGGCGAGATGCCCCGTGGCATCTGCTCCAACCCAGTCACTGAGTCACCAAAGACACATTCTTCTATGCATCTACATGCTGGAAACCCTAAACTCAAGGTGGGTGTAGGACTGACCCATCCCAGGGAAGATAGTGTTTTTCCTCCACACCATCAGCCCAGCTGGTCCAAATACCTGTGGCTTCTGTCCAGCGTTAGCTCCTCCAACCCTCTGGAGACCTGGGTGTATGTGGAAGGGAGGGAAAGGAGCAGAGTGGGCCACTGTCACTGCAGCTGCAGAGGGGTCCCTAGAGAAGGATGACACTGAGGCATTTCTGAGGAATGCCTAAACTGTGCTTGGAAGCCCACGGCACAGAGAGGGAAGGCAGCAGAGGCACGGCTGCCTCTCGGCCTCCAAAAGAGCAAATGTTTGGGAACCAGGGTGCCAGAACAAAACTGTCTGCGCTGTTGTCCCGGCCCCTGCTCAGCTCAAGTCACACATGTGCTAAGAAGCTCTTGGCTCTAGGCAGCTGGTAGACACTGGCTGACAGATTTGGGATCTGATAAGAGGCTGTTGATTTCTTTCATTTGTGCAATGCCGGAGATGAATTTTAACAGTTAAAATTGGGAAGGAGAAAAAGAAAGAAAAAAAGAAAGCCCTAGAATTTTGCCAGCATTGCCATGCTGGCTCTGTCTTTTAACGGATTGCTTGACGCTGACAAGTGTCTGATCTGGAGGAGTCTATTTTTAAGGGGCCTTGTTGCCATGTGCTTTCTATGGAGCCAAGAGGTGCTAAGAGCAAAAGCAAAAGGAGATGTTCATGGGGACCCATCTTTCCTCAGGTTCCTCTTCCATCTTGGATTCATAGGCATCTTCTGGGGCAAACCAGCAGCTTCCATCTGTGCAGGGCCCCCACCTCAGGACAGCAGCCTTGAGTGACCATTAGGGCCTGCATAAATGGTACAAACAAAACTCTCTTTCTCACCCCCTCTCTCTCTAATGAGGATGATGATGATGATGATGATGATAAATTAAAAACTTTAGGACTGGTGGGAAAAGGTCTCAGAGAGTAAAGGTTCTTGTCACCAAAGCTGGCAACCTAAATTCTAATCCTAGAAGCCACAGGAAGATAGGAGAAAACCAATCATGCAAAATTTTCCTCTGACGTCCATGTGTGTACTGTGGTATGAGCACACGTACACACATCATTGCACGCACATAACACAAAATAATAAGTAAGAAATTTAAAACAAAAAAGACCCCCTAAGGACATGTTATTTTGGAAACTGTGACAACCTCCATTGTGCAAACCAATAAATTAAATTATTGTGATTTGAATGATGGGCCTAGTTGCCTGATCTCACAATTTACCCTGAGTTTTGACTTCTCTGTGTACTGGTCAGCTTTCTGCTGCTGTGGCAAAATGCCTGTGGCCATCACACAAGAGGGAAAGGGTTGTTTGGCTCATGGTTTATGAGACTTTAGTCCACGATCACTTGGTCTTGTTGCTTTGGGCCTGTGAACACAGAATGTCACACGAGGAGAACTTAATAGAGAAAACCTGCTTAAACCGAAGCATCTAAAAGCATGAGGTGGGGTGCACACCAGATAGACCCTTGGGTGACATGCCCCATCAGAGACTCAAGATGGAAAAAATATTACGTGAGTAAACAGGAAATGCAGAGCAAACAACTTTCCAAACTATAGAAATGACAGAGATATCTGGTTGCCTGGACAGTCACCCAAGATTCCTCATTAACACTGGGATATCCATCTTTGGCCTAGAATATTTGACAAACGTTTCTATGAAGCAGGGATTTTTAAAGGACTGTCCTACCTTGTTTTAGCAAAGTTTGGAAGTCACCTTTTATGTCTTTTTTATCTTTTTGGAAAGAAATCTCTTAATCTAACCTCCTTTGCTTAGCTTCCTCCATGACCATGACCAATAACAACTTTCAACAAAACCCTCTAAGTGATGATAAACATCTATAATCCATTGAACAACCCAAAACCACCTTGTGGGAATGTGGGCATTGTGTTCTTAAAATTACTTCTTCTCATATGGGGGTGATGGTATCTTTAAGGGAACCTGAGAAAACTGAGATAATGGTCAAGTCCTAGGAGAGATAGCTGTATCATTTGTGCAGGACTTATCTGAAGTCCTGGCTAGAGTAATCTGTGAGGCTGGGCCATCTCTGTTAGTGGTTTTGAAGTTGTTTTGGATGCAGATTTTTTCAAGAAGCTGCAACAGAGACATTCTAAGAGACTGGATCATCTGAATACTTGTCTTTATTGGTATCTTTTTTTTGAAAATACACAAACTTTTGAAGGTAACATACATATCTACATTAACACAAAAATGGAATATGTAGTGTGCATACATCAGCTAAAAATGATTCTCTGTTCTATGTTTGAGCAGGTAAAAGACATCTGTCAACTTTATAAGTCCATTTGGACTACATAACCAAACAAATATAAATCTCCATCCAAGCAATATAAAAAATGACATGTAATAGTAAGTCATGAGGACTTTGTACCCAACAATATTTATCATGTCTCATCTAGTATCAGAGCTGTTCCCCTATAGAGGAATCAGCTTATGTGTCACCTGTTTTGTAGTTCTTCTTGGTTTCTTCCTTCATGTCTGCAGCAAAGATTTTCATGATTTCTCTTCTGATCAAATTCAATCTTGATTAACTTTGAAGGAAACCATAGCTTTTTGTTTCATGTGGCAATAAAGGCATAACCTCTTCCCTAATGCAACACATTTTCTGACTTCCATTCTGAAGTTAAGACATCCTTGAAATATAAGCTGGTTTAATTTAGCAGCTTTTTATACAATCCAATGTCTCTCAGCAGCATTTGCCCTTCACTCAACAACATTCAAAAAATTCAAAGTCAACAAAGCGCTATATAGGATCCAGACACTCTGTGTATTTCTCATCCATTATGTGGCTTATTCTTTTTATATTAATTTACTCTTTCTTTAAGGACCTTACTTTATTATTTTTAAAGTATTTATTTTTCTGTGACTGTCTTTTTCTACTCTCTTTTCTTTCTTCAGCATCTAATCACATTTTAAAGCATACTGTATCTGTTTAGAGTTTTTTTCATCCTGAACCTGGCCTTTTCCTTCCCCATGCACCATGTCTGCAGTGTTTCTCTGACAGAGTGAGCCAAACCTTAATCTGCTAGGTGGCATCTAGGCTATCTGCTGCATGGTTTTGCTTAGCACATGATACTGGTGGCTAGCTCTGGCCCCCTTGGTTAGGTGAAAGCTGAACCTCATGCCCCTGGGCACAGGATGGGAGTTGCATTTATTGCCCAGCTGTGAAAATTTGCTGAGCCTATGCTACCTAGTGCTGAGCAGTACACCAGCTATTCAAGTGATTGACAGCACCTCAAGACCTATTAAAGGACCCATGTCTCTGTATGCTGCAAGCATTGGGCCTAACCAAGAGACTGCAGTTGCCAGGATGCCATGCCCAATTCCATATTCAGGAACTAATTACATGCCCCACATTGAGCACCAAATATAATTGGACTTTCTTTGGACAGCTAACCTCCAAATAAAGATATGGAGACTTATTATTAATTAGGAAAACTTGGCCTTAACTTAGAATCATTTCCAACTAGACCTTATATTTGAGATTAACCCATTTATATTAATTTACTTTTTGCCACATAACTGTTACCTCTCCTCTATAATGTAGTCCAACTTTCTATGTGTTTTGCTGGTGAATCTGCCTCTCTTCTTCCCAGAGTTCCTATTTCTGCACAGAAATCCCACCTATTCTCTCCTGCCTAGCTGTTGGCCATTCAGCTCTTTATTAAACCAGAGCAACACATCTTCACATAGTGTAAACAAATATCCCACAATAAGGATAGTGACCTTTTTGGTTCCTCACTTGAAGTGAGCCCCAGTCTTTTCAAGGTTTGGAAGAGGACTGTGAATTTCACAGCATAGCATCAGTATCACCCATTTGCTGCTTGAGGGATCTTGCTCCTAGAGAATGGAGCTAGTTGTCCCATTGATAATATCTTGGAGTTTATAAAGGTAGAATCTTATTGGAATATGTACGGTAAGGAGTTGAAGTCTGTGAAGAGGCCATTAGTGGTGACCTCATGTACTTTCCTAGAGATAAAAGAAGCCCTGGTGACCACATATTTGCCACACCTATTTAGCCCTGTATTCATGGTGTATCAGGGATGAGACTGCCCTTGAGGAAGAAAGGGAGGTGATCTCTGTCAAACAGTACTCCCTGTCCTCACACATGTACAGCCTACCTGCTTATGACATCCTGTACAAAAAATGATCCATTTGTTAACAACTGTGATGCTTAGTCTTTACTTTCAACTGGAGTAAATTTACAATCATCATGGAAACATACCTTTGAACATGCCTATCATATCTTCATCACTTTGCATTTCCAGAGAGACTCAATGGAAGAAGAAAGACCCATCTTGAATGCAGAAAACATAATACCATGGACTGGGGACCTGGAATGAATCAATGAAGAAAGTAAGTAGAGTGTCAGCAGTCATCTCTATCTGCAGCTATACTATGGAAACAATGTTATTAGCCACCTCACACTCCTGCCCATGCTGCCCCTGTCATGATGGACTATGTATACCCTCACACTGTGAGCCAAGATAAACTTAGCCTTCCTTAAAGTTGTTTCTTGTCACATTAATGAAGAAAGTAACTATTACAGTTGATAAAGCTACTAGACACATCCACATCACCTTGGTGTGGTATATTCTATGGGTCTGAACAAATGAATAACAACAGAGATCTACTATTATAGCATCCTACAAAACAGTTCTATGCCCTAAAAGTCCACTATGCTTCATCTATTCTTCTGTGCCTCTTGACCAACCCCTGGGAACCCAATCTCTGAATTCTCTCCATGATTTTCCATCTTTTATAGCATGTCATCTACAGTATGTAGGTATTTTAGATTGGCTTCTTTCACTTAGTCATATGAATTCAATTTCCCTTTGGTGCAGAATAATATTACATTATTTATAGACATAAACACACCACAGTTAATTTACCTATTCACCTAATGGCAGACATATTAGTAGTTTCCAAATTATGGCAATTATAAATAAAGCTTCAATAAACACCTGCTCTGCTAATGATGTTGCTCACCCCTTACACTGCCCATCACTGTGACTTCCTCCCTTACATTCTAAATTCTGTCCTCCATTGTGCTCTTGTCTTCTGCCCCAGGTTAACTCTGAAGGACAGATGCATTCAGAGGTAGGTGGTACCTGCTCTCAGATGGCAGAGCTAACCTGTAAGCACATGTAATGTCTCAGGCCAGGGGATGGCATCTTTGGAGATTAGGCTCAGAACACACAGGCTCACCAGCTTCCTAAGCTCTAGGGAAGCTTGGTTCTAACAATTAGACCCAAATGAGAAGTAGGTGCCAGGGTGGTCAAGTAGGCAACTTCTCAACACAATGAGTGTAGGATGGGTTCTTCCTGGACTGACACAGATGGCAGATAGAGTACACATAGAAAAGGAGCTGCTCTTACATCCTTCTCCTGTCCCTCCTGACTTCTGTCATATCCCATCACTTTGCTGACTGTCTGGAGAGTTTTACTGGACAGGGCATTGAGAACATTCATGTGGCTAGGCAACCATCTCCTCTACATATGCTATAGCCTCCATTCCTCGGTTCAAAACTACGTCTCTCCAACAGCAGCTTGCTTTTCCCTGGCCTTCTGGAACCCTGTTCTGTTTTCTGTCTGCAAGTTTAGCAAGTCCTGGAACCCCATGTGTATGGACTCCTGCTGTGATGGTCCTTCTGTGACCATGTGATGTCGCTATGATAGTGCCCTCAAGGCTCTCCTTTGTAACAACTGTCAGAAACAGCTCACTTTTCAAGTCTCTGTCTCTCTCTCTCTCCCTCTCCTCTCTCTGTGTTAGTTTGTGTGTACATGTATATTCAAAGTAATTGAAATCAGTATGTAGAAGAGCCTACACATGCATGTCTATTAGAGGACTGTCCACAATAGACAAGATATGATATGTATTAGAGTTACCAATAGATGATTAGATAAATAAAATATTTTATACACATACATACACACACACACACACAGAGATACTAGTCAGCTTACAAAAAGAAAATTTTTTATTTGTGACATTATAAAAGAGTGTGGATGTTTGTGGAGTTTTTCTATCCTGGCAGCTGCTTTCCAAATTACCAGAAGAGATTTTTATTAATTGTAAATGTTTGGTCAATAGCTCAGACTTACTACTAAGTAGCTCTTACAATTAATTAACCCATATTTCTTATCTATGCTTTGCCATATGGCTCAAGGATTATTACCTCATTTTCTACACATATTGCTCCCTTGCTGACCTTTGGTGTCTCCCTGACTCTACCCTTCCTCATTCCATGCTTCTCAGTTTGGTTTTCCTGCTTAACTTTATCCTTTTCAGCTATTGGCCAGTCAGCTTGTTTATTAAATCAACCATAGCAACATATATTCACACAGTGTACAGAGGGATTATTTCACAGAATGTTGAGAACATGATGGTGAATGAACTAAATTGGGTAAAGTAAAATAAATACTACATGATGACCACATGTATGTTCTACAGGGTTGAACTCTCAGATGCTGAAGCTAAAATGATGTCCTTTTCCCCAGGGGCCATAGAAAAGGAGGTAAGATACTGAGTCTGCCTTCAATCTCTCCTAATGTGTCCCATTTGGGAGCTAATTTTTGTATATTTATTTTATAGCCTAAATAATAGAATCTCCTCTTTGTACTTTTTCAGGAACAATTTGCAATCCACAAAAGGCAAAATTTTCTTTATTTCTTCAAGCATTCTTAGTGCCTCAAAGATAAAAAGCTTTCAGTTAGAAAGGAAGTTCAAGAGTCCTGGGATACCACACAGAGAGCAGAACCAGTGACAATGTATGATGGGCTTGCAAGTAGCTAAGAGTAGACTGCAATGATTCTCATGACAAAAATGAACTATGTGAGGTAAGAGCCTGTCTAGTTAGTGCTTATTGCTGTGTAGAGAAACCATGGCAACTCTTATAAAGAAAGCATTTAATTGAGTGGCAGCTTACAATTTCAGAGGTTTAGTCCATTATTGTCATGGTGTGAAGCATGGGAACATGCAGGCAGATATGGCACTGAAAAAGGAGCTGAAAGTTCTACATCTTGATCAAGATGCAGAAATTATGTGGGATTCCCCTCTGTATGCTATGAATATTTTTTTATTGCCATTGGTTAATAAAGAAGCTGTTTGGGCCTATGGGAGGGCAGAATAGAGCTAGGCAGGGAAACTAAACTGAATGCTGGGAGAAAGAAGGCAGAATCAGTGAGATGCTATGTAGCTGCCAGAGGAGAAAGATGCAAGCCACCTGACAGGAACCTTACTGGTAAGCAACAAGTCTCATGGTAAAATATAAAATAATAGGAATGGGTTAATTTAAGATGTAAGAGCTAGCTAGGAATATGCTAGGATCATTGGCCAAGCAGTACTATAAATAATATAGTATCTGTGTGATTATTTCAGGGCTGGGTGACCAGATGACAAATAAATAGCTTCCGAGTGGTATAGATTGGTGCACCAACATGGGATTGACTATACCCATGAAAAACCTGAGAAAGCTTGGAAAGGAATTCTAGGCACAGAAGAACAGAGTTAAACATGGCTTCTTGGTAGCTGGCATTTTTTTTGGATGGGCTCTGTTTGATGGCAGCGAGCAGGGGTGCCATGACTCCTTTAATAGAGGTCCTCCTGATTCATCAGTAGCAGCAAAAACAAAAAGAAAATGCACAGTTTTGAAATGACAGCTTCCTGGTTTTGTGCTATGAGCATAAACTCTGGCTCTTTCAGGAGGCTAAGCACTGAAATGGGGTTTGTGATCAGCATGTTATAAACTGCTTAATGATATGATATAGACCTACTGCATACCTGGAACTGGGAGAGTGTGCACAGCTAGCAGAGGTGGTGAACATGCCTCTGGCATGTCGGACTGGGCAGAGCAAAAAGGCAAAGCAGCCTTAGTCCTAGCCATGCCACTTAGTATTTTAAGAGGCTGTCCTGGTCAGAAAAGTATTACAGATACACAATAGGACAGATTCAGACATAAAAGATCTCTAAATGAGTGTTGGATAAATGTGCATAGGCTTGAGAGAGAGGAAAAAGAATATAGACAGTTATAATATTAAAGAGTACAAACCATCATAGATTAAAAGAATAAAGATAATAAAATAAATATTAAACTTGTAGAAAAGGTAATAAGTATGAAAAATAAGCCACATAAAGATGAAATATACACAGTCTTGTTTATGTATATTACTTTGTTTTCTTTGAATTTTTTGACTGCAGAGAGACATTTGATTCTGGGAACTGCTAAGCTACACCAACATATATATTTTAAAGGTATCTTGACTTCAAAATTTGGGTCTAAAAATATGTTACTTTGGAAAAGAGTTTCTGCTTTTGTTTCCACAGGATGAGAACCTGTGGATTCCTTTCAGACTAATGTGGCTTGATGGAGCAAGACCCCCTGAAAGGTCTCTGTAAACCCCCAAAATGACTTCTCCAAAAGACAGCAGGAAGCAGTTTGGAGAGAACAACACCCAAATTCACAAATATTACTTATAAATGTTTGTTTACATTTAAAAGGTTATATGCTATACAGGTGAATATTTGCATTGGTACAGATCTTGGTTTATTGATACAAATTTAAGGTCAGTTTTGTTATATGTATATTTCTGCTCTTGATTAATATGTTGTGTTTGTACAGCTCATTTAAAGTGTAATGTATAATTAAGAAATACCAGTTAATAGATAGTTGTCCATAATAGTCAAACTTGTAGTCATGTTAGTTAGATTTTCTAGATTTACAGAGATATATTTCAGATGGATAGATATTCTTTAAACTCTTCAAAGAATAAGAGAATATGGCATTTAAAATGTTTTAAGAACTTAGGACTTTTCATGACAATGAGA
>LOJH01010548.1:0-12864 GCA_001685095.1 Ellobius talpinus
TTAGCAGCCTGAAATTATAATATTATGTTAAAGAACAAAGCTGCTCCCCAGAAAAATATGTGCTGCATATCCGACAAAGATAAATTGGATTATTCAAAATATTCTTGATGAAATGTTACATTTTGCAACTAATTATCAATCTATTTTATCTGTAGACCAGCTGGGCATTTTTGTGCATGCAAGACCGGCCTCCGCAATGATCTTAAGATGTCACTGCGGCGTTTACATCTTTTATTTCAAGGTTTAAATAACTGGGAAGTAGCTAATGTAATTCACTGCTGAGAAGAAAGACAAGCTTCTTGATTCCCTTCCAAAGCCATCTCTTCCTAATGAACTTCTTTGGACTGTGAGTAATGAGGCTTTATTCAAATAATGTTTAAGAAAGGCTCTGTCAGTGTAATCTTGGGAAACAAAAAGGAGGGGGGAACCAATGTTTAATACATTTAAAACATCTCTATTTAAAGCATATTAGCCCCCACAAGCTCACAACAGCACTTACCAGTGAAGACTCTGGCTTTTGCCCCTGGGAGCTTCAACTTGCCGGCAGGCCTGCCTTCCGCTATGCACACAGTGAAGACCTTAACCAGGTCTTCTAGCACGGATGGACCTGATGGACCTGAGAAATACAGATTCAGAATTCTGCATTTGTTCCCCTACCCCAGTAAAATTCTATCTTGTTCTGTCTTGGGGATTGTGCCAATGTGACTTTCTTGATTTGTAGGTGTTTTCTGGTTTGAGATAGCTGAAGTATCGGATCCTAGACTGCTCACTTTTTCCTTGGGTGGCTAGAAAAGGCGCTTGGTCCAGCTGTATGTGAACTGCACTCAGTCCCCACCTTCCATGTAGCAAATGTAATTCGAGTGGCTGTGGACTAGCACACAGAAGTTCTTTCTGACCCACCTGGCCTTTTGGTGGCAACTCAGAGACAATTGGAATGCTCCCGACTTGTGCTTCAGTCTTTGATTTTTTTTCAGCCTTCTTTTGGCCAAACTTGGTGAAGGAGGAAAGGCTGAGCTTCATTCCCACTGTATGGATGAGGAAGCCGAGGCCAAAGAAAAGGGATGCTGGGCTGTGTCCGGGGCTACCCAGGGAGCCTTGGGGAGGCACAGCTGGCACTGACATGTGTTCTGAGTGCTCCACGGAGTGCTCCACTTAGTCGAGGATGAAAGATGATGTTGTAACTGCTGGGAGGAACATGTGGGGAACCTGTCACTGCACGGATTTCCCTTCTCAGCTGAGAGGCCTTCAAAGTGCCTGTGAGGGAGCACGCCAAGGACAATCAACAGCCCTTTTCCCACTGAAATGACAGAGCAGGCATCCTTCTTGCTCTCCTAATTGATATCATTGTGACTGCTTTTCCATAAAATTATCCCCAGTCAGGTTCTCAGAGCTGTCACCAAGCCATTTGAAATTTTGCATGAAGCAGATCTCTGTATGTGTTGCCTCTCCGCATGACTTGTTTCTCCTCCTTCTTTGGACTGGTTTTTAAAAAATGTCTTCTGCCTCATTATGGAAGAAAATAACTTTTGACCTATCTCTCTGGCTGAGTCTGAGCCTTGGGCATTTTTTGTGTAATCCCAAGGTAATGGTCAAATGATAAAAATAAAGGGTTTTAAGAAATGAGGCTCAGACTTCCCTAAGTCCCATGGAAAAGAGTTTTGTCTTTGTTTTAAGGTATTCGTTCCCACTCAGAAGCTTCTTTGGTGGATATTTGGATATTTGGGGCTCTGCTGAGGTCTCCTCTCTTTCTTGGCCACTTGCTCCCAACAAATAGCTATGGGATTCTTTGTAAGAACTGAATTTTGGGTTGTCCTTATCTGATACCAAAGTTCCAAAATACCCAGTCTGGTGGAACACGCTTGTGATCGCAGTGCTTGGGAGGTGAATCAGGAGTTCACGGTTAGTTCCAGATACATAGCAAGTTCAGTACCAGCCAGAGTTATGTGAGAGCCTGTCTCAAAATAAATAAAACCTGAAACAAAAACAGTTCCCTCAATATGAATGAACAAATAACAAAAGCATACAGTTATAGATGAAGTTTATGAGCCACAGAATCAAAACATCAAGTTCTGTTGTATTTTTTCTAATATCATTTCTAATCTAAAAAATGATCTGTATTTTGGAAGCCACAACATTCTTTTGTTTTCTTTAGTATGAAAGGGTAGGTGTGGGGCCTAGAGAGATGGATCAGCAGTTAAGAACACTTGTTGCTTGTTCAGAGGACTCAGGTTCATTTCTCAGAATCCAGAATCTGACACCCCCTTCTGGCCTCCTTGGGTACTGACATGTACATGGTACACATACATATACACAGCTACACATATACACACATAAAATAAAATAAATAAAAATAATTCTTAAAAACAGAAGGATGATTATGTGTGAACATGTATGAATTAATTACCTTAATGAACAAGACATGGCACAGGAAAGCCCTAGGTGTCCCCTGACTCTGTCTGCTGTGATGTCCACGCCCTTGTCCACCCAGCACCCAGACAACCATTCTGTTCTGTGTGCATAAAGAGCTGGTGGTGTCTGTGGGCCTCAGTGGTACTTTGGAAGGTTCCTTAAATGTTAGAACACAGGGTTGCAGGGACACAGCCTTTTCTGTAAAGAAACAGATAGAAGCCAAACATGGGGACACATACACAGCAAGAGGATCAGAACTTCCAGGCCTTCCTGAGCTGTATAGCAAGCTCCAGGAGAGCAGCCTGTGCTACACGAGATCCTGTCTTAAAAAGAAAAGAAAAAAAAGGAAAGAAAGAATTCTAAAAGAGCAAGTCCCTCGAGTTCATGGGCTTCACTAATGCTGCCGTCTCCACTGCAGCTGCTCAGTCTGAACTGTAAGAGAGAACGTCCACCAGCAACGTTTGATGAATGAACGTGCCTGTGTTCCTACAAAACTTTATTTATGGACACTGAAATTTGAATTTCATATATGAAATTTCACGTGTCATGAAATATTATCCTTCTTTTAATTGTTGTAACCATTTACAAATGTGGTAAGCATTCTTAGTTTGTGGGCTGTAGAAGAGCAGACAGTTCCCATATTTTTCATTGGGCTGCTGTTAGACCATGTGTTTTCCATGTTATTGGGGGCCCTTTCAGCTGCCTTCAACTCTCTCTTGATGCTCTTCGGCAGGGAATGACTCCCCTCTCTATGAATTTAGGACTTCTTACATAATATAGGCTCCTATTAGTTTTCTCTTAACTGTGTAACAAATTGCCCCAAGTTCTGCAGTTTAAAGCACTTTGTATTCATGATGTCCAGCTGAAGCTGGGAGCTTAGCTCATTTTCTCTACACCTACTTAGGATTTCACAAGGCCAAAGTCAAGATGTTGGCAGGGTTGGACTCTTGTCCGGGTGCTGAGGGAGCTTCTGCATCCTCTTGGGTTGTTCTCCAACTTCACGTCTTCCCAGGCGTGGAGCTGAAGTCCCATTCCTAATGGCTTTCAGCTGGGGCTGTTCTCAGCTGGGCCACAATCTTGTTGCTGCCTGTCTTGTGCTTTCTGCTTCCAGCCTAGGAGAGCTCTCTGCTTTGAGAGGCTCTTCTGATTAGATCAGACTCACCTAGAGTTCCTATATTAAAATCAATTGATCAGTGACCTTGAGCACATCTGTAAAATCTCTCTGCCTGGAAAGAAACCCAGCCAGGCATTCTATGTCATTTTCTCGGCCCTGCTCCCATTCTAAAAGGGGCCAGGGTCACCCAGGGGTAAGGACCACTCCCTGACATTTTTTTTTTTTTGTAAAATTCTGCCTAAAGTAGGCTGCAAAAGTTGATGACGTGTTGGGATGATTCAATTACAAGTCTCGGCTAGTGGGAAAACAAAAAATAAAAATGAAGTGTTAAGTAAATCCTGGACATAAACTAAGACATAGAAACAAATCTAGACCAAGTACCCCACCCGGGGGCCTAGTAGACTTTGCTTAGACTAGGGGGAGGGGCTGAGAAGCAGGAGAAGTGGAGGATGGTAGAGGCGCCAGTGAGGGTCTTTCTAAAGACTGTCCTCTAAGAGTGAGACACAGTGCATAATGCAGAGATTCCCCACGTGCCTCTTAGCTCCATGAGGCTTCCTACAGTACCCAAATGGTTGTCCTTACACATATATTCCTCTCTAACCCACAGAAGTCAGTGGCTACCTCTTACGTGTGGGTCAGTGCCAGGTCCTAGAAAAGTAAATGAGTCCGTAACTGCTGGAACAAACCGGCCTGAACTGAGATGGCTTAAAACCAAGGGGGTCTCTGAGCCATAGCTCCAGAGTCTAGAGGTCTGAGCTTCTATTTGCTGCTGGGGAACATGTGCGCTGTCTTATGCTCTCAATGTCTAGTGTTGCTGGTGATCAATTGTCAAAGGCATCTGCCCCCACCCCCTGCCAGCCACGTTGCTCCAATCTCTGCCTCCATCACTGCGTACCATCCTCTGTCCAGAGTTCACCCCTTTTATAAGGACACCAATTGTTGGATTAGGTCACACTGCACACAGTTTGACCTCTTCTTATGCTGATTATCTCTGCATAGACCCTAGCTAGTTCCCATTGAGATTATAGTCCTAAATCCTGGCAGTCTAGAATTGGGCGAATCTTTGTGGGTCATACAGGCAATGGGTAGTTTAATTAATAGATGTGCCAGCTTCTATTAACTATGTGGCTTCTTTACCCAGACTTGCCCTCATTTTTCCTTTAGAGCCAAATGCAGAAAATGCAGTCATTTATGGTTGCCTCAGTGTCACCAGAACAAGGGACACAAATAATCACTGTGAGTCCGATGATAGCATCTGGTTGGCCTTTTTAGGAGACACTTAAGGGCCCAGCACTCAGTCTAAGAAAGGGCTACAAGCAGCCTCATATCTCCCTGGTCACCTGAGCTTGCTCTCTGGCATCTCATCGGCTCACTCCGACTGCCTTATATGAATATTTTCTCAGCATATGAGGGTGCTCCCCTCAGACGCACTTTTTTTTCGTAAGGTTTAAGTAAGGTTGTCTCTAGCCTAGCCCTTTGTAAGCCTCCGAAACAACCAGCAAGACTCAGGAGGAATAGTCAGTTTAGGGATGAAGTCTAGAGAAGTTGCCTGGGGGACAGATGGAGACCCCAGGGGATTTGCTGGAGCCAGAGAGAGTGGACAGCTGGTCTAGGCATCAGACACTTTGTCTGCAACACTGCTGTCCTTCAGGCCTCATGACAAGGATTGGGGTCTACTGTCTCCAAAGACTTCTGTGTGCAGAACCCAGCCTTATCTCTTGTGGGAAGGAAGAAACAGGAAAGAGAGAAACAAATGAATGGTGGGTGTGGAGAGTAGGGGGTAGGGGGTGGGGGTTGGGCCATGGTGCTTCTGCTAGCCACATTGTCTCAGGCCCAACAGTCTAGCATACCAGGTCCTGGCTCCTCTTAGATCTATGATGTCCAATCCAGTATATATATATATATATATACACACACACATATACATATATATGTATATGCAGACACACCACACACACATGGTTATCTAAATGGACTCTAATGAATGATTAATGGCCAGTGATCCCCCTAAGCTACTTAAAGGAAATTAAAACTTGTATTCTCTCAGTGTCACTCACCAGATTCCAAGTGCTTAGCGGCCCCTGATGGCTGGTGACTGCCGCATAGGTTTCAGCACAGAGATTCTCTTTGTTGCCGTAGAAAGTTCTATTGGGTGTGGTTGCTCTAAGAGCAGCTCGGAGAGTGTCTCCCTTGCCACGGATTGATGAGTGACAATTGTGGGGACTTTATCCCTGAAAACTGAGTTGATTTTTGAACTCCTAGATCAAAGTACTCATGCCTATTACCCAGGGCCTTAACCAGGCCGTTTGATGGGATCAGATGCTGGGAAGAACACAGGCAGAGGGCAGGGAGCTGTACTATTTCTGTCTGTACTTTTCATCTGCTGGGCACTGTGTCACACATTAACATAGGTTAATAGTGACAGTGATAACCACAGTCATTCAACAGGGGTCTTCTCAGGGCCACACCCTGGGTTTATCTCCCCCTGGGACAGGGATCACATGCCTTTTCTCACAGATGGAAAACCTGCAGGCCTTGGGCAGCACCTCCTGGGCTGAGTGGCCTTTTGTAACTCTGGGACTCCATCCTGAGCAGGTTCTCTCTTCAGAGCCCACTTCCTAGCTGGCTGCATCCACCTTGTCTCATGATACCATTTGTGGAGCAACTTTGACCCCGTAGCCTGCACCTCACATGCATACTGCTTTCCCCACAGGAAGCCTTTCCCTGAAGGCCTCTGAGCAGAGTGGAATGCGAACTCTGTCCATGATGAAATGACACCACTTCTTCATTAAGAACTCACAGATGTTCTCCGCCTAAAGCTCATGAAGTCCATTTCCCAAGTGGCCATCTTTGGGAATTTCTTTGACAGTGTCATTTCATAATCACATAGGGTTTTTCTCCTCTGAGGAACTGGACACACAGTTTGCACAGATAGTCTTTCCCAGAACTGATCAGCGAATTTCAGACACTGAGATGGGCATCAGCCTCACCTTTCTGTCATGGTGCTTTCCCAAGTGATGGCATTTTTTTCTGTTGGGAGGTTTAAAACCCTTCACAGCCACTGTTTTGCTCTCAGGTGGAGATGGTGGACAATGGCTGAGGGATAGGAAACAAGCTACCTGCGCCCCCAAACCTCCACCCTCCCAGCTTCAGCGATGTTCTCCGAATGAAGACATTGGGAGCTTTGTGTTCTTCTCAGCCCTTTGGCTGTCTCCAAACGGCTGTAATAACATGTCTTATGTCTCTGGTCTGCATAAACCATAATGTGGCAGATGCTGGGAAGGAGACAGGGCTCTCACCTCAGCAGGTCTTTAGAATAAGGAAACATGTCTCAGTATCTACTAAGAGATCAGTTTGCACTTGATTTGATTTTCATGCTAAACCCTAAGAAATGATCTTAAGCAGAAAAATCAATTTCCCAGAAGTCTCGGATGTACACGGTAACTCTTATATTTGAACTAAATCTAGGTAGAGTTAAATAATTGAGCTTTCACCTTTTAAGTGTTGCCGATGTACTTCCTGCTAGGAACACCCCTGTGAGTGAAAGCTGCAGCAGACCTGGCAAGATGCCTCAGTCTAGAGAAGATGGCTAGAAGCAGTAGGGGTCACAGTGGCAGGAGGTGGCAGTAAGTCTGGACTCTTGTATGCAGAGCAGACCTGGGAGGGTGGGACTCTCAACCATGACGGTGTTGGGAAGGTAGCACTTTCATCCATGATTGGCTCTGGGAGGGGATGTGGATTGGGCGGCTCCTGACCTGGCTGTAGTTTAATCCTGATCGGGCTATCTTAGAATGTCACTTTTCAGAGGTTCAGTTTTCCGTCTCTGCGGTGGAACCTTCTGGTCACTGGGATGTAGCTAGGAATAGGATAGATGGGCTCTGGTTGGTTGAGCTTGTGGTTTGGCCGTGGAGGCGGACATGGGGGACCATGCAATGTAGAGAAGCATGAGATGGGGAAGGGTCATGTAGGAGGAGCATGGCCAACACTTGTGTGTGCTTCCTAGAGTCACTTGAGAGCATTGAATAAGCTCCTACTGCAGAGTTCTGCAAAGGGCATAGTGTGCTCAGAGAGGGTTGGATTTTCTTGTAATCCAGCGACTATAGTGATTCTATTCTCATTCCTATCCCTGCCAGCAGCACTTTTGTGTCAGAGGGTGGGAAGAGAAGGAAGGGAAGGGAAATAAGAAACTCAGAGAATGGATGAGGGAGGAACATAGGGGCTGCTGGGGAGAAGGTGGGTTCTGAGTTTCCTCCCAACTTGAATGTTTCCTTGTCTTCCTCTCCATCCTGGGCCTTCCTCTTCTTCCCCTCCCCATCACCCCATTCATCTGCAGAGATCTCAAGGAAGCTCTGTGGGCCAGGAACATGATGTGGCCCCCCCTTTGTCCCACTGTCTTAAAATTCTTTGCTCACATAGCTCTGCACACCTCTCTGAAGGGTGCTCAGTGAATCGAGAGCACAGTGCGCCCATCTTCCTGTCTTAGGGGATTGCATGTCGGGGTGGTTGCTCAAATCAACAACAGGAGACATTCCGAATGTGGATGCTGAAACTCACCCATTCACTGCCACACTTCCAAAGCTGGCCCTAAGAGTGCATTCACACAAAAGCCAAAGCTCCACCGACAGCATGTTATGGACAGCCAGCCCAGCCTGCTTGCATGCTGTGAGTGACCCACTCCTTTTTGGAGCGTGCGCTTAACAGCTGGATGTTTGCCTTGCCAATTGAGAGTACTCAGGTCCCATAATGAAGGCATCGATATCCCGTTGTAAGGATGACGTGTCGTGGGTAGATTTGGGAGATAGAAAGCAGATGAGGGTCACTTGGAGGTGAGCTGTGGTTTGCAATGCTCATGATGGAGGCTCTGAAATCCAAGCTCCCCCTGAGCTCCACTGGCCTGTATTTGTTTGCTTATTTTGGCTGCTCTCTCTGCTGTTGGAATCCCTTCTTGTTTCCCTCCAGCGGGGCCAAATGACATCCATTTAATCTAAAACCATGAATTCAAGGTTCTGGGTCTGTTTCTGTTGCCAGCCAGCTGTTTGACCTCGGCATACTGCTCAGATTCTTGCTGTTTTCTCATAGTGAAGGGAGGGAGGAGTACCAGTGTGTGACCCCCATCCCCATGCCAGTGTTCAGCGATGCCATGGGAACTGGATTCGTGGAGACTTAGGTGGACTTGAGATGAGTTCATCCCATGATGCTCCTGGAGCAGATCCTTCGATGAGGTCATCTGGAGCCTGTGAGCAGAGGTAGGAACAAGCATGTTGATTTCCTTTCTTACACATTTGCTTGAGGGCATGCTGGAAATACTTGGATCTCCTTGGCTGTCATGTTTTCATTTAATTTACTTATTTTCTCCAGAAAGTTCCAGTCATCTCCATCTATAAGTGCAACTTCCACACCAAGAGGACTTGACTCCCTGAAGAAGACATGACCTTTATGCTGTGACTTGTTGTCAGAGTATACCCTCCCCCCTCCTCAGATGTTTTGGATGACATCAGGCAGTGAGACATGTTCTCTGATTTGCACTATTTGCTGGCCCCTAGGGACATCGTTTTTTTGACTTTTATCCAGAAGGAATGAACAGTAAATGGATGAAGAAGTATATTAGGCTGAACTGCTGACATTTGTATGCAGGGCAGTAAATGTTTGTAGATGAAGAGCAGGAAAGGATTTTTTCATAAATGCTTTTGTGACGGATTTTATACTAAATCATTTCTTGACATTTCGACTAAAACCAACAGCTTAGATAATGGATCTGATGTTCATACCGTGCATATACTCTGCCTTGATAAATCCTCCGCTACGAGGACCTCCAGGAGGCTGGATTCCCTCTGGATTGGGAGAAGATTGTCTTTGGAATAAATTAACTGGCTCGGGGGAGGTTCGGGGGGACCTCAGGAGGTTGTGCAGGGTTGGGCTCCGGCTCAAACCCTGCTAGGCCCTGTACTGAGGCTCAATTAGTGCTCTTCTTGGGTTTTAAGTTTGGGGCTGGACCCTGCTAAATAAACTCAGCCGTAGCCATGACTTTATGAGCGTTCTATCTTCTGATGGAAATATTTGCCAAGGAGAACAACAGACCCAGAGCTGGAGTGGGAAACAAGGGACCCAAGGTGGCAGCATATGGGGAAGCCATGCTGAACAGAGCAGCTCTAGGCCACCCCTCCCTCAATATCCTCCACTCCTCCAGCAGACACCTAACAGGACAAACGTGCCAGCTCTTCAGGCTCTCTCGGCAGCCTGATGCGAGCTTGTGGTATCTGAGCCCAGGCTGAGGGTTGTGTTTTGTCTCCTTGTTCTGGCTCACATCTCATGAGGTGTCTTCACCAGACTCCCGTTTCCCTCTGTCCACACTCTTGGGGATAATGTCTCTACTCGGCAACTTCTCCTAGTCTTTCAAGACAACTGAACTTGGAGGATAGGGAGCTAGCTTGCTTAATTGGCAAGGTGCTTGCCATGTAAGTATGACGAGCATAGTTTGGGTTCCCAGCACCCATGTAAATACTGGGCAGGCATGCAAGAGACAGAGACTAGGGATCCCTGGAGCAAGATGGTTAGCCAAATGAGCTGAGTTGGTGAGCTCTGGGTTCAAGTGAGAGACCACACCTCAGTGTATAAGTAGAGAGTGATTCAGAGAGATGACCAAAGTCAACGCTGGGCCTCCACATGCTTGCACGGATGCACATACACACAAATACACCACATACACATTTGCACATACAAAGATGGTTCAAGTTCCACTTCCCCTGGAGCATGCTGCCCCCTTCACAATGAGCACCCACCCTGAAATTTGTATCTGTTGTCTCTGCCCCGGACAGCACCCATGCAGAGCTCAAGTCTTCTTGTAGGAGGGTCTATGCATAAATGGCCATTACCAGGAGCACGTGCGATACGATACGGTGTAGATTCTGGATCCTACAACCTCAGATGACTCAGAAGCTGCATTTGCAGCATCCGACTGGCTATAATTTGTTGGTGAGCTCGGGAGAGGAAGGACTGTCATGGTCACTTGCTCTCTATGCTCAGCACCCATGAGGCACACCAGGGAGCATTTGTGGAAAGAACAAAAAAAGGGACGGATGAGAGCTGGAGGCAAGGCAGGCTGTAAATCAGCGCCGAAACCTTGCCTTACATCTCACTGTTATTGTACATGTGTCGTGCAGTTTTCAGGAGTGATAAGTGGCCTCTGTCCTGATCCATCACAGTAATAGATTAAGCCATCTTTCAGGAAAAAATTAAAGAACCTTGACAATGATAATTGCTGTTAATATCACTCTGGACATAGGCTTCCTGATTGATGAGTTTGGAAAATTTGCTTCTTGAACAACAATTAAACAACATGAGGAATAGCTACTGAGACTGCCAGGGGGGAGGGCAAAGCCCATGGTCCTTAGTGTGACGACAAAGGAACCGCTTCAGCAGGGCTAGCTAAGAGTCCGAAATGTGGGCTAGCTAAGAGTCCGAAATGTGGGCGTGCAAACTCTGCAGGCTGCAACCTGGGTCTGTGTGCAGCACAAGGGGCCAGACCCCAGTGCAGGGCGAGAAATCCATCCAGCCTGTAACCATTTGCAGCACCTTCCTGTTCTCAGTTTCCTTTTCCCATTTTACATACTCACCCTCCCTAGTGACTAGAGCTTGGCAGGCTTCCCAAGGTATCAAATTCCAGGAGAGAAAATACACAGGTCATGTGTAAGGACTAAATAGAACCCTTCGCTGAAAACAACTTTTGTCAGGTGTCTGGGAAACAGCTCCGCCTTCAGCTACGAGTTAATCAGACATGGAGCAGCCTGCAGGGGCCAGGGGAGCAGGGCCCTCTGCTGTCTCCAGGTCCTCCCCACTCACCTTGGGCAGGTCACGCCCCTTCTGGGGGCTGCCTTGTTCTCAATGCTCTAATTAGGGCTTGGACTAACGGGGGGCCAGGCTCCTTCCAGGCCTGAGTATGTAATTCTATCTGCCTCCCAATCGTTGGCAGCTGGGATTCATAAAGTGGGCTGAGCTTGGGATACTTAGCCGGGCTGTGGCTGAAAAGGAACTTCAGTTTGCTTTGCGCCGTGTGTTCTCTTTTATCTAATCGTAGAAGCAGGTGAGGGGTGCACTTTAAGAACATTCAGTGTGTAAGGCAGCTTAAGCTAACCGCTCTCCATAATGATTGCTCAATCCCTGCATGCGCACATCCTGAGGGATGCAGTGTAGGGGTGGGCGGGAAGGGGCATTGACACATGTGAACATGGACAGGCAGGACCAAGGGGGTCCCACGCATCACTGCGTCATCCTCCAGTCCCTACACCCCTCCCCAGCTTTGTCTCTGCAACCCTTGCCACATGACAGGGCCACCCTTCCACTTAGAGAATGGGTTGGCCCCTGAACATAAACTGGACCCCCTAAAGCCCCTTGCTTTTTTGGGAGTTGGGCATTGAGGTTGACTAGGGAGCAATGAAGTAAGTTCCAAACGCTAAGATTCAGTGTAGTCTGCTCTAAAGGTGACCCTTCACTGAGGGTGTTATCTCAGCCAGGTAACCCCCAAACCCACGGCCTATGTGGCATGGGAGTGTCTGCACCTCTGCTCACCCTCTGCCTTCTGCTGGTGACCCTCCATGTAGAGACACACTTGATAAAGCTCCAACCGGTCCAGAAGTACCCAAGCTGTCAAAGGCCCTCAATCCATCCGTGTCACTGCCGTTAAATTACACTCTCTACAGGTCTCTGGCCGCCCCACTCCCACCTCAGATGTATTTCCTCCCCAGCACGCTGACTTTCTTTCCTGTTTGTACTGGTTTGAATGCTAGCACAGAGATCAGGTTCTCTGCAAAAGACTTTTTCTGTCCTCTTGGGCTGGATGACGTAGGGGCTCAGGGTCACTCCTGCAAGGAGGCATGGGAACATCTTCCTATCACATCCGGCTTTGCCCAGGCTGCCTCCATGGCTGGTCCTTCCCCACATTTTCTCAAATGATGTCCTGGTCTTCCCATTCCCTCAAGATGAAGAGAAATCATCATTAACTCCAGGGAATTTTTATCTTGTTAATTTATCCCAGATTTAGGATTAAAAAAAAATGAATCCTCCTGCATGATTTATTCTTAAACCTAACACAGACTTGAACCCTGCCCCCAAATAATTGTTGTTCAGATCCTGGAGGATGCTTACTGGGTACCTTCACAGGTGGCTGATCATTAATAAGGACAGCCTGTTAATGGGTTGTTTTCAGCAAATACACACATTTATGGGTGGATGAAGATCTAAACACAAGTTCCAGAAAGGGATCAGGGGCTGAGGGTGTGACCATGTGATTCACCCATATATTCTCTCTCTCTCTCTCTCTCTCTCTCTCTCTCTCTCTCTCTCTC
>LOJH01010548.1:12924-27322 GCA_001685095.1 Ellobius talpinus
CTCTCTCTCTCTCTCTCTCTCTCTCTCTCTCTCTCTCTCTCTCCCCTCCCCTTTCTCTCTTCCTCCCACCCTCCTTTCTTCTATCCCTTCCTTTTCCCCTTTTCTCCTCTCTTTCTTCCTTTGGCAGGGTTTCCATGTAACCCAGGCCATCCTTGAACTTGTTATGTAGTCCAGGCTGACTTTGAACTTCTGACCCTCCTGCCTCTACCTCCAGAGTATTTTGTATTTTCTTTTTATCTCTTTTAAACTGAATGACACCCTCTCTGTCTAGCACCAGAGAGGAGATTTTTCTGTGGTAGCATGAGCCCCAGTCCTGCTTTTGCTCCACTCAGGAGGGAGCACAAAGAATGCCTGAGCTGATTTTCAGTGTGGACATCAACGGTGGCACCAAGAGGTGTGACCGAGGTGCTTTATGTCCCTTTTCAAAGTGTCTTGGAGTAAAGGTCCCTTCAGACCCTTGTAAGGATGACAATATCATCTAGAATGTCAACCCTGGACACATGGTAAAGTAGGGAGGTCTGAGGAGCTATCTGCCAACGGGGAAGCATCTTATCCTAGCACAGGGAGGTGGCAACAGTGCCGAGGCAGGGGCAGAAGCTGGCAAGCAGGGATTCAGGCCATTCCCCGTCGTTTGTGACATGGTCATTCTGTGGGGCTTTCCTCTCCAGGAGGGCAGGTCAAGCCCAAACACCCAGTGAGCTGGAATCTCTCTCAATGACTCTTGCTGATGCCTATCCCTGCTCTGCCTAGAATTACTGTCCTCTGAGCACCTGCCACATCTGGCTCTTCCCTGGGAAGGCTTGAGAGCTCAGCTGTGCAACTCCTCCACCAGCTAGCTATGCATTAGGTTTGTTCTCTAAAGACACGCCCCCCACATGAGGGGGTGCTCTGAGATCACCTTTGGAAATGATCCACAGGTCTCCCTCAGACTTCTGCTCAGCACTTCTGATCAGCAAGTGCTTTATGGGAAGTCTGGGTCTACGTGGGCCTTTGCTTTGTTGGGACCAATTCATGTCATCTTCCTTTCTTCTCTGATCCTTGGAATTACTCCACCCTTTCTTCAAGATTCATAGTAATGCTACCTTTCTTAAATTGAAAAAAAAACCTATGTGTGCCTATGTATCTCTGTGCCAGTATGTGTGAGTGAGTGCAGGTTCCCCTGGAGACCAGAAGAGGGAACCCCATTCCCTGGAGCTGGAATTATAGGCAATGGTGAACTTCCAAGTGTGGATGCTGAGAATAGAACTTGGGTCCTCTGCAAGAGCAGAGCATGTTCTTAACTGATGAGCCATCTCTTCGGCCCCTTTAGAATTCTTGTCAGCTTTTGGGGTCATCGCTAACTGTATGTGACAGGCCCACTTACATAAGATTCCTCACTGCTTTTCTGAGTTCAAAATTCCTCCATCAAGTGCAAACATCCCAGAGGAACCTGGAGAAGGTGTCTTGGAATTCACATCTGCTGCCACCAGAGTTCTAGCTGAGTTGGTTTTGAAGGGGCCAGTGTGTGTATGGAGAACAGCATGAGGCTTAGGCAAGCTGGGGCACCCACAGGGGCTGGAGTGGATTCTGCTCCCTCCGTCTCTTCTCTCTCCTTCTTCTTTCTCTTGGTTCACCCTCTGAACCCCAACTCCAGGCATCCTGGTTCCTCACATCAACACCAAGCTCCATGTGAACAGGAACTACTACACGGCAGTTGGCAGCTTGCTGCCATTTCTGGTCAGTTTTCTTCCCTTCGGATATGAGTCAGAACCCTCTGTGTCTAAGAGGGCCTGACTCCTGTGTGACGTCACATATGCAGTGGGCTCTCCTTCTCAGGTCTCGCAGTCTGGATGACATGGTGCCTTTCACAACACTACACCCTGTTCTGAGGCTCCCTTCAACAAGGGCTCTCTGGGGATGTGATGGAGGCAGGTGGGATTTACTCCCTTCCTAGCTATTCCGGCTAGAGTTGCAGCTGAGCATCTGAGGAGCAAGTCTGTATATTATGAGGCTCCATAGGGGTATCAGAAAGATGAAGCCCCTGGGTGATGGTCCCAGAAACTCACCAGACAGGGAGCACCAATAAGGGCAGTCTCTAGGGATTTCAGCCTGTGGAGGGAGGCTTCCATCAGGAAACATACTAGGGAATTAGAATTGTCATCCAGCCAGCCGAGGGCAACTGGCTTATTGTACTGTATCTATTTATTGTCCAAGAGCCAATGAAATGGGTCAGGAGAAGAATTACCTAATATGTTAAGAGGAACGATGCTTACAAGTTTGCCATGTGGTAAACCTGAGAACTGAGCTCCCAGGTTCCTCAGACATGGGCCCTGGGCTCAGGAGAGATGGAGCCGTGTGCTTCAGGGTGGTGGCAGAGCTGGCCAGGAGCCTGTGCCTGTTAGGGAGGGTTTCCTTCTGCCCCGTCCAAACATGTGACTGTGTGTGGAGTGTGCCCAACCTTGGAATTGAATTTTAATCTCAAGCACTCATTCGGATTTCAGTCTGAATGCCCCTGTGTCCTGTGGTGGTGGAGTGCTATCTACCACATGGCGTATGCAGGTGACCACAGTGGTTTATGTGGTTTGATTCTGTTGTCCAAAGGTTTGGGTGCTGGGTGCTTGGTCACCACTGCAGTGATGTTAAGAGGTGATGATTCCTTAAAATAGGAAACCCAGTAAAAAGTAATTAGATCCTGTCCCTCTCGGGACAATGAGGGCAGATCAGGGAATGGATTTCATAACTTTTCTGGGAAGGTGACCTTGGGTAGGCAGTGACAACTGGCCCACATGACTCTTCTTGCCCGGTGGCATGTTCCTTTCCTCAGGGGCTCTGAGCCAGTGGAGGTGTCCAGAGGGCGCTGCTGCTGTGGTTCCTCCAGAGGCCATGCTGAGAAACAGGAATGTTGGCCGTGTGTGGCTCGAGGTGATGTGAAGAAGGCAGAGGCCAGACCAAGGAGTTCAGATGGGTGCATAATCTGAAGAATGTGGGACAGTTTGCTACATCGAGTTGCAATTTGTTTTTTTTTATCTTTCTTTTGTATGTGTGTGCATACATGCAGGTGTACATGCACTTGTGTGTGTATGTATCCGAGTGTGTATGTGTATGCGTATGGATGTATGCATGTGGAGTCCAGAGGATAACCTCAGATGTAATTCTGTAGGAGCTAATCTACCTTATTTCTTAAAATGGAGTCTCTCCCTGGAACTTGGAATTTGTCAGTTTAGAGGATGGCTGGCTAGTGAGCGTCAGAGATCTGCCTGTCTCTGCCTCCCCAGCTCCGGGATCCCAAGCATGATATAATGCCTAACTTTTTGTGTGGGTTGTGGGGATTGAACTCAAGTCCTCTTGCATGAGCAAGAACTTCACTGACTGAGCTGTTTCTTTAGCCTTCATCCGTTTATTTTCTGAATTCATTTCCTTTCTAACCAAACATAATGCAAGCCCCTTAAATAGAACGGCTCCATTTGCATTTTATTTGTTTGTTTATACTAATAAAGACACAGTCATGTGAGGGCACAGATTCAGCCAGGAGGAGCTGCTCACAGGATTGTTTACCAGAATGCGGGACAGAGGCACTTTGGGTCCATTCAAGAAGCCATGGCTCTCCATCCTTCCATTGATGTCCGAAGAGCATTGTTCTGGTTATGTTTCCAAGTGAGGAAGACTGGCTGTGAAACTGAATGTAGAATACAACTGCACTTTAGTTTGAAAAAGGTAAGTGCAGCCATGAAGAGAAATCAGGATAATATGCCCCAAACCATAGTCATTATGGGAAGAGTAATTAGAAAAACAAAAATCTGTTTTCTTTTTGCTCTCCTACGAGTCTGTGAAAAGCCATGTAATGCAGTAAAATTGAACCACACCATTTCACCTGCCTGTTTCCTTTGCCGAAACTAGAAGAGAAGGGGGTCACTTCATCAGGGCAGAGGCTGAAGGACCAGCCCCACATTGGAGTTTGGAGTTCTGTGCTATGACTTTCTTCAATGATTCTTATGCCTGAAAACATACTAGGAAGTTCCCCTGGTACTCAAGCAAGCGGCATTTTTCTCTGCCAAAAGCCAGAGTGAGCTGTCTAGTCTTTCTAGCCCCCACGATGAGCTGGCCTAAGGTGGAGAAGCCAATAGAACATACATCTGTAAACAGTTGGCTGTCCTACAACTCCTGCTCACGGACTGAGAAAGGCATGCCGACTCTTGCTCCAGGGATCACACCTAGGAATGGCTCTGCAGAGCCCAGGGCCCTTCTCTTAAAACTGAGGGCTAAACCTGGCTTCCCAAGTTCTTGTGTGTGGGGGCACAGGCAGAGAAAGCTTACCCCCAGGATCTTGACTCTGGCAGGCAGAATCCCTGGGAGGGTGAGGAGAGATGTTGGCCTAGGAGTCAGACAGGCAGGGCCCATGTTAGTGGGGTCCATAGAAAGTGGTGAGTCCTGGTCAGAGAGCAGGAGCTTGCACTTGGATATTTAGGCTGCATTTATTCACACCATTTTTCTTTGTAATATACTCATACAGCAGTGGATTTGCTTATGACTGCAGGAGAAAATAATTATTTTTTATAATACGTTTTTTTTCAGTTTTTTGAGAAAGATTTTTGTGAAGCCCAAGCTGGGTCTGGAAGTTACAATGTAGCCAAGGATGATCTTGAACTCCCCCACAGGAGTGCAGGGGTTACAGAGGCACACCATCCACCCACTTTATGTAGTGTGGGGACCCTGTCTTCGTTTCTCTCCTTACTGCTGGGACTATACACCTGACAAGAAGGAAATTAAATGAGAAATGGTTACTCCTGGCTCACGGTTCAAGGGCACCATTCCATCATGTTGGGGAAGACACGGCAACTGGCCCAAGAGGCTGAGTGGGTCATAGGGCATCTGTATTCAGGGAGTAGATCACACACAGGAAGTGGGGGTTGGCTGACATAGAGTCTCAAGACCCAGTAAGCTACTCCCTCCAGTGAAACTCCACCTCCTAAAGGTTCCACAGCCTTCCAAACAGCACCACTAACTAGAAACCGTGTGCTCTAATACATGGGCCTGTGGAGGATATTTCTCATTCAAACACACTAGGGTGGAATGTAGGGACAATTGCATGTCAGGCAAGCATTATACCAATAGAGCCACACCCATAACCTGATAATTCTTCAGAATGCCATCCATTCTTCACACACTCTGACTTGCAGGTCAAGGCAGAGAGGTGAGTTTGCAGACAGTCAAGGGCTTCTTCATGCCAGTGGGCCTCCTCGATTCACCCTGAGAGTGGCTCCCACTCCCAAGCATCACTCAAGGCCACTTGGTGCTTTGATCAACTGATCTGATCATGGCCAACGAAGTTCTTTGAAATTCTTTGGAAGTAGACAGATGTCAGTAGACAGAATGCGATGAGATAAAGACCAGCAGAGGAGAAGTGATGGCTGTGCAGGCTTCCTGGGTACTGACTGTTCTGAGTGCTGAAGGCAACGGGGCAGGAAAGCTCTCTGTTTTGTAGCGGAGGGGCAGAGGAATGCTCAGGTTCTAGCCTACTCTGCTGCACCTGTCTCATGCCCACAGCTGGTTCCAGGCATTTAAGATAGTTGGTGGTAATTGATACGGCTTTCTGGGAGTTGTGCATGTGTCTTGTAATTAGGGGCGTTTAGAATTCTGTGATCAGGTTTTTGCATCGTTTTTTTCTCCTCACTTTTCTTTTGAGCCGTTCCTCAGAGAACAATGATGAGAAAGACCTAAAGAAGTGTCACAAACACAAGTGTTAGGAATGAGCCCGGCAGTGATTTTCAACCTTCCAGACAGATGCACAGAGATGCGTCTGAAGACTGGGGATGGAGAATTTTCTTTTTACTTGTCTGAAAGTTCCGGTGTTAGAGCTGGGCTGTTCCCCCCCCAATCTTCTGCTGGCTTGAGAGATTTATATTTTTTCTTCTAATAAAATGGCCTGCCATTTAGAGCCTTATGTATTTGCATGCGAGGAGAACATATTCATTTAGATCATATGTCCCTAGGGCTTTGTTCCTTTCCTTAGGGACCAGGGCCTGGCACCCTCGTGAAGTTAGGCTGGTGCTTTTCTGCCTCTTATGAATCATTTAGACTTTATCTTTAATATGTATTCAGATGATGATCTTTTCAAAAATTCAGAAAGGGCTTTTGCCTTCCCCAGCACCATTTCTGGCATCTCAGAATGCTGAATGAAGCACTCGCGTCTAAAGTGAGGGTCCCCAGTCCTGCATGGAATGTTCTTAATCTCAGTACCATAGTTGGCAGTGACTGTTGATAACGCTTTCTGGGTGTTTCCCATGTGTCTTTTAATTAGGACTTGTAGAACTCTGTGGCCAAGATTTTTCAATATTCTTCCTCCTCTTACTCTCAGTTAGAGGGAGCAATGGAAAAAACACAAAGAAGTTGGACTTGGTGCTAATCCTTACAAATGTCTAGGTTGACAGAGTCTTTATGAGGCACTAGTATCAAGGCTGTAAGAGGCTATCTGATGGCATGCCATCATGTAACCCAGTGTTTCTTCTTGGCAACAAAAGCAGTTTTTCTCCATATAAACCAGTCTTATTGGGGTGGAGGGAACATACGGTTACATTTGAGACTATTTCATCAGTGTCTAGAAGTATTGAATGAGTCCAAGACCCCAAATGTGCATTTGGTTGGGTATCCCATCCTCCAGCGCCGTGGTAGCCAGACTAGTTTCCGTGCAGGTGGGCCTGACCTCACCTGCTTCTGGCAGCAGGGGACCTGGACTACTGCAACCAGAATTACCATCCCTGTTGCTGCAAGGGTAAAGCTGGTGAGCCAACCTCTCCATTTGAAGAGGGACCATACCCTGGCCTGCCCTCATGGCTGACCTTGTACCCTCTTCCTCTTTCCTGCCTCTCACCCCTTCCCTGCACCCAGCCCACAAGGATGGAAGCTATCCTCTTCTATGTTGGTATATTTTTAAAGAAAGTAGCCCTTCCTAAAACAGGAGTTGTGAACCAGTCCACCAATGCCAGGAAAACAGCTTTCTCAGCACGGCAGGTTTTGGATATCTGGAGTGACAGAGCTGGCATTGTTTGTAGAAGGTTAAGTAAGATTAATGAGGAAAGAGAGGAAAGCCGTGAAAGGATCAGTGTTTCCAATCAATGAGAGAATGCATTTAACGTGGGCTCCACCTGCAGTTTCTTTGACGTGTGTGTCCTGATGCCAATTTGAAAGGTTTTGCCTTTAATGCTTGTAAGTAACCTACCAAGAAAGACCAGTGTGTGCTGGGGGTGTAGCCGTGCCCGATTTAAGCCTTATCCTGCAGCCGATGTATTGATCAGGAGGAATTTGTAGAAGATGGAGGAGTGTTTTAATAAGAGCCGGAGAGCGGGCACGCTCCTCCTTATTCCCAGGACTTTAAATTATGAATTGCCACTTCAGCATCTTATTCGGCAGAGGAGAGAAGAGGGTGGGCAGTTTCACTGTAATAGAGTAATAGACACAAAATGAGAAGGCTAGTGTCTACCGAGTGACCCAGTCACAGAACCTGAGAGGCTCTCAAGAGTGGTGCTGAAGGAACTTTGGAAAAAAATAATAAGGCAGGTTTGCTTTTAGCTTTTCAGGGAATGTGTGCTTAAGGCCATGTAACTCCCATTTTTGGGGGTGGGGATGGGGGTTGATACGAGGCCAGTGCCGTGGAGCTGGTTTGTGGTCACCTGAAGATGAGCCCCTGCTTTCTGCTTCCTGTTGGACATTTAAATAGCAGGCTTGACGAAGTCACTTAACTCCTTCCAATTACAGGGGCCAAATGGGCATACATAAGAGGGGTGGGGGTGGCTTTCTCATGTGCGAGCAGGTTCATGGGCCAGTGTCGTAATCAGATTCCAGAAACTGAACTTGCGGAAAGTTTGTGCTAGCCTTGTGGATTTTCATTTCAGATGTTGTCAACTCAAGGGCATTTGGGCCAATCAATATCTGCCTGTCTTCTCGCACATAGAAAGTTGGCTATTAGAAAAGAGAGGCTTACAGCAGGCTCAGCCAATACCATTAGCCCTAGCCTAAGGGCAGTTCTGTCCATGTGCCCGGATAGGCACCTGCCCCCTCCCCTCCCCCACCATTAGAGAGGCCACTTGGGATGTCATTTGGACAGAGCGGGCAAAGAGCACTTCTTTCTTCTTTCTCTTTTTTACACCCAGGCTCCCCCAAAATCAATAAATCTGTTCTTTGCTTATTTTCAGAACTTTACTTCAATATAAGCAAGGACTTCCCTTCCAGCAACAAACTCCAGTAACACCATGTCAGGCTTATGTGTCTGTGTGTTTGCTTTTTCTGTTCCAATTTGAAAAATAATTGGAAATAATATCTGATTGATGTTCTCACCCCCTTCTTTCTTTTTAGCTGAAAGATTTCCTAGATGAAAGACCTTGATACATCACCTTTCAGGATTCAGGACTTGGTTTTCTGTTCCAGGCAGTCTTTTCTGTTCCAAATGGTTTTGTGAAATGGAGGAGGCGAGGTATTGTTTTCCTAAGCGGAGGGAACTTTGTGCAAATTGGCTCCTTGTCTGCTGCGTCAATTGCGAGTTCCTGATGTTTTCCTTGAGATTGTGTCTTTTAGGGGAACAAGAAGAGCTCTCTGGCTCAGACAAAATCCCAGAGCAGTTAGGATACCAGGAAAGGAAGGAAGAATAGTGAATTGGTTAGTGAGAGTTCAGACCGTCTCCTGGTAGGTTTTAGACTTTTGCTTAGATTGGCATGCTATTTCTCTCTGCCATTGTTCCTTTCTTTCTTTGCCTTAGTTTTTGCTTCTTGTTAGAAGGAAATAATGCCATAGCACAAATGCAGTGAGATTGGTGTGGACTGTTGCAAAGGCCTGAGGAAAACAGGGGGCAGCTCACAGTCATTCTAGGGGGGACACTAAGCCAAACTGGATCCAGCTGTTGGTACACAAAGGTGCAACCAGGGCTGTGTTAGTGCCAGGGTTTTGTAATAATAAGAGATGTAAAGTCTTTGGAACTCACAAGAGAACTACAGGAAGAAACACTTGGACACAGGCAGAGATCAAACTTTGAGAATGGCTAAGGTACCAGCAACATACCCAAGAAAGGATAAATGTGATCTCAGAAACAGGGACAAGGGGGTTTAATGTGTAGTTCTGTGATCCAAAAATCCAGCCTTTTCTAGAGTGACCCAATACAGAATCAATGTGTCTCTGCGGGAAATATCATCAGGATTTAGTATTCCTCACAAAGAGTGGAGAAGCCGGGAATCCAAGTGGGTATGCCAGTCCAAGCCAGCCCCCTTCTAACACCACTCATTCTCAGGCGGAAAGAGTGTCCTCTGAGGTAAAGACATCTGTTGGCAGACAGCAGGAAAGATGGGGAATTCCCTTCCGTTCCTGAGCGAGCACATTGTTCAGCTCTTTCTCTAAATGCAACTCAGGATGGCTTCCTCCCCGACAGTTGCTGCAGAGATAGTATAGTCTGGCTTCCTGGCACACAGTCTCTCTTTATGTCATTGTGATTAGCAAGGGTAATTTTCTGGCATGGTTCCGGAATGGTCCATGAGGGGTTTTCATCTCTGAAAGCAGAGGAGAGCTCAAGGTGAGATGCCCGGCCACAGCAGAGAAGACAGAGTTTGACTGTGAAAGCAAGAACTGTAGCCTTAGAGAGTCAGGTTGGGAACCAGGACTGCCTGGACCCGGGGGCAGTCCTGGCAAGGTTGTTCTTGACTCTGCCACCTGGGACCTGGCCAACGGGGCCCACAGGGCCTAGAGAACTAGAAGACACTGCTCTTCTGGACAAGGCTTTTACTTCTTGGGGCCGGGCTAAGCAGAAGTCTGCTTTGATTGAGACTATGGGTCTTTCAGTTGAGGTTGCCATTGTCATATGCAGTGTAATTGTGCAGATGCCTAGTTCTCTGACAAAGCAGCAAGTGGCTTTTGGGTTGAGATGTCTCATTGGCAAGGGTACACTTGCTGCACAAGCATGACAAACGAGTTCCGATTCCAGCATGCTTTTGAGAAGCTGCATGTGTGCCTGCCACCTCAGGATAATTATCAGGAGTAGAGAAGGAGGATTACTGAGCTTGCTGGCTGCCAACCCAGCCCTGGGACGTAGTGACCCATCTCCAGAAAATATGGTAGACAGTGACAGAACAGGACAACGGATGTCCTCCTCTGGTCTTCTGGTAAGCTCATGGAAATGTGCGCTTGTAGACACATATATCTGTGCATCTGACACACACCCCCAAATGCCTTTTGCTTATCCAGAACCTTTCAGAATACCACCAGGCAGAGGTGTCACTCACATACATAAAGCCAAGTAAATCACTGAACAATGGACTTTCCCTATAGAGGAAGCAGAGCGCTGATTGACACTCTGCTGGTAAAATGCCTTATTATGGCATGGAATATAAAGCACAGGCAGGATGTGAACCTCTTACTGTTTGAACATTAAGTGGTGCTTCTCTGTTGCTGTCCTGGCTTAAAGCCTGGAATTATGAACCTAGTGCAAACTCCTCCCCATCATTTCCTCTGGCTTGGGAAGGGGGATGGAACTTAGGCTGGTCCGATTCCAACTGGGATTGGACTTTAAGATACAGCCTGGCTAGAAAAAGTGGATCACTGGGATTGGGATGGGACTTGAAGTTTCTTAGTCCAGACCTGGACCTTCTTCCTGTTTGATCTCTTCTCTCCTAGCGTGCGTGCAATGGGACCAACAACTTCATGTTCCTGCTGCCATGCCTTCCCTGCCTCGAGAGATAGTATCCATTCTTTCTTAGTGATTCCGACTTAAGGAATTTATTCCAACTTAAGTGGAATTACCCCACCTCCACCCCTTAAACAGCTTGCCAGGCGTTTGGTCTAAGTAAGGAGAGCAGTAACTAACAGAACATTCAGTTCTGTTTTGGTCGGTGGTACCCAGAGTTTTGGTGATGAGACGTTCTAGAGATTCTGAAGAGGACTCACGTTCCAAGTATTATTCCTGAAGGAAGAGACTTTTGTGGTGCAGAGGACAAAGAATTCTGCTGCTAATGTGTGATCTTTCCTCCACAACCCAGAGAGTCCAGGACATTCAGGGTGTTATGGCCTTAGAAAACCATGCCATCTCTAAACAATGCGAACAGGGATCTGTTCAGTATAATATTTAGAGAATTGCTTCCTCTTGACACACACACACACACACATGTTCATGTGATTCTTTGCAGATCAAACATGTACCAATTAGTAATTTTTAAATTTTTCTTGCAATGCTTTATATCCACGAAGACATGAAAACATGTTACTTAAATCTCCACCAGTGTGCTTGAAGGCTCCCTAGCTTGTGAGCAATGTGGACTGGCTTGCAATAATCATGTTACTGAACTCTTACTACTTGAGGCACCTGGACAGCCACTATGGTGTCTAGATGACGCAACCAGAACTGAGAGTATATAGTTTTGGGTCTCACCTCTTTCTTACGGTTAGATTGTTTTGCAAATTAAGTTCTCTGAAAGTCTATTTTCCTTCTCTGGTATCTGAAGCTGGGCCACAAAACTAAAAGATTTTTAAGTTTAAAAATATAACCACATCTGAGATGCCTACAGAAGTCAGTTTCTAGTCAACCCTCAATAGCTCTGTGGAATGGCTCTCTTTACATCCTTGTTCTCCTCAACACTCCTTTCCTAGAAGTACAACCCCTTTCTCATTCTAAAACCCTCTCAGATTCTGATTGTTAGATGGTATCTGCTTTCCCTCATTCTGTACCTGGAAACCCCCAGATCTCTGATGGTCAATCAGGGTTTACCACCTGAGCAGACTCAGGGCTGCCCAGAAATGGGCTCCTGGTCCCCATTAGACCTGCAGAATCCTGCTTAGAGTTTGTACCGGAGGTTTCAGAAGGAGTACACCTTCTCTTAGGTCATAAAGTTGAGGAACTAAAGCTTGGAACCTGGAGGGATTGGCCACAGTATAAACAAGGCCGAAAGAAGCTGAACTGGAGGCCTGAGTGTGGTCTGCCTGGGTGGCTCTCTGACCACAGTGGAACCCTCTTTTTCCTCTGCCTCTACATTGGGCATCTCTATTATTTAAAAAAATGAATTATTTTTGTTTGAGTAGTCTTTCCATTATCCCCCCACCAAATCCTAGTGGCCACACTGTGATGGGGTAGACCATTAGGGGATATCAGCCAGATTTCGATTGCTATAACAAAATACTTGTAAGAATGTACAGCTTCAGGGTTTTAGTTCATTGGTTCCTGGCCCTGAGATGGTGTACCAAGAAGAAGTACAAAGTGGAAGAAAGTAGCTCACTTCCTGCCGGGAAACAAAGAGAAATGAAGAGGGAAGGACCAAGGACACAACATACCTTTCAAAACCACTCCCTCAATAACCTATTTCCTTCAACTAGCCCTGACTCTCCAAAGTTCCACTGTCTCCCAACTGCCCATTAAACTATAACATCCATTGTGAATCAGTTGACTGGTGAGGTCCTCCATCTCTGTACAACACTATGCTGGGGACAGCTATTTTATCCCATGAGCTTCTAGGGGGCCATGAAAGATCTAATCATAAGCCTTAACCTCAGGCTTCTGGGCATGCTGTGCCTTGTGTGCTGTAGCCTGCAAGCCTGTGTTTGTTGTTTTGAGTAGTAGGCCTAGCCAGTTGTTTCTTTTTGCATATATAGGACACGGTGCCCACTTGCACTGCACAGCGTGAAATGCGGAAACACTAGCAGTGAATAAGGGCCTTGAAGATGATTAGGTGAGCAACTAGCTAAAGCTTAATGTGAAAGTGACAGAGGCGGCAAAAGGATTCAGCCTCTGAGCTGTGCTCAGTAGGGCGGGCGTGTAGCTGGTGAACCCTCCAGTTGTAAACCACTGCTCTGCAGCTGGAAACCAAGTCTTCACTGGGTTATGATTCTCTTACACTTAGAACCAGAGGTGTGAGCGGCAGTGGCAGTTTGTGGAGGCGGACTTCTAGACTTGACCTCTGATGTTACCTACTGAAGAGGATGTGCAGCGCTGCTCTCCCCCGCCCCCGCCAGCCTGTAATGTGCCCTTCCACTGTGTACCTGCGGTGCAGGGCTTGGATAGAGATAGAACATAAGTGGCATCCAAATAACCTCCCCTTCCCCTACTAGAAACACTTTGAGGATTTCTTTTGCATGTGTGTATGTGTGTATGCATGTTTGCATACATGCAGGTATGCGCACAAGCACATATGTCGGTATGCACGCAAAGGCCTGGAGTTGAGGTCAGGTATCTTTATTGCTCTCCACTTATATATTGCTGTGGGGCCTCTCGCTGATTTGGCTAGGCTGACTAGCCACTTCTTCCTGGAACCCCTGTCTCTGCCTCCCAACACACTGGAATCCCAGGAGGGTCACTGCATGCCAGACTTGTATCTGGGTTGTGATCACCTGAGCTCTGGTCCTCATGCTTGAGAGGCAAGCCCTTCTCCTACTGGGCCATATCTCCAAGCCACAGAAAAAAAATTTTAACAAAATCCTGAGTCTCTCCTTTTATGCTGTGCTAGGGTTTGAGCCCAGGGCTTCCTTCATACTAGTCAAGTACTCTACCACCGATCCACACCCCCAGTTTGGTTCCACCTTTTAAAATGTAAAGATATGTAGGCCGTAGATGCTTGTTCATTTGCACCGAGATGGACTTGCTTGTCTTGTGCTCTTGAGTCAGGCTCTGCAGAGAGACGGCACCCAGTAACAGAGCCTGGGAGGAAGGCTTGGCAAAGGGCATAGCAGAAGCGAGACAGGAGCACAAGCAAGCAATTCCTTGCTCTGACGTTGCAACAACCACCCCTGCTTTGGGCACCATGGTTTCCATGCTGTCCAAAATCTTGTACGCTTTCTCTGAAAGATCTGTTTCACTCCGAGATAGCTGTAGAGCTGCAGGGAGAAGGGACAGTAAGCCCCTGTGCAGCGTGCTCAGTGCACCAATTGCATTGATTGTCCTTTCTCAGTATCAGGGTGTTGCATCCATGCAGCTGGCTGGCTTTCTTCAGGCTTGCTGTTTTTACACTCTCTTCCTTGTGTTTGGGCTTAGTTCTCAGCCTCTTTGTACATTTGCGTGCACATATGTGTAGCACTGTCATCGTGTAGGACAGTTCCATCCCAGGGACCTCTTGACACCTCATGAAATAAAATATTTAAGCATTTTTGTTGTGTTCGTGTGATTTGTCACTATTTAGAGAGTTGGGTTTGTTTTTTTCTCTTCCAATGAGCAACAAAACAAAGCTGTATTTCACACTTCAACAGTTGCCCTCCAGCTGCCTCCCCAATTGCCCATGAATTCCCATTTGGCTCTTCAGATGGGAAACAGGGATCCAAACTCAAGAAGAACTTACATTTTGTTTACTCTATGCCAATCTTCCCTTTTGCTGCTCACCTTCCTGAGAGTTTTAGAGTGCCAGCAACTCTTCCTCATCCCTTCAGCATAGTCCTCCTCACCATATCCCTCATCCCTTCAGCATAG